>PVIY010037034.1:0-24995 GCA_004026745.1 Myrmecophaga tridactyla
TTCAATTTCTGGAGTCTGCCCATGCGAAAGAAAAGATCCCACCCAGCAATATTGAATCAGGATAAAAAAACATGGCTTTTCTGAGGTACATAATTTCAAACCAGCAGAATGAATGGTAAATAGTCCACTAGACTAGAAAATGTAAGGAAATATATCCACCATCACACACCCGCCTCCAAATACTTATACACAACGCACATTTCCCCCACCAGAAAACAAAATAAGAGCAAAAGGCAAAGCAACCAGTTAGTGTATGGATGAACTGTTTCTATCTAATGCAGTATAACAGAAGGATAGCTGAACTAAAGCCAGAAGATCTGGATTTGAGTTCTGGTTCTGCCAATTACTGACTATGACTTTGGGTGAGTCTCACCGCATTTGTAAAACAATAATATTCATATAGCATCTTACTTCACTTATATCTCATAATGCAGTGATGAAGGTAACAGGATATGATCACTAAGTTTTAGACATGTACAAACTGAGGTTCAGAGAGGCTAAATGATTTGCTTAATGCTGAAAAGTTAATAGGGGCAGAACTGGATCTAAACCCCAGATGTTATTACTTCAAAGCTCATGCAATGCTCCCCTCACCCCCAAGAACTCACCATATAAGTTGGGCACGCTGTTCACTACACAAGCAGCCCATGCTCTCCTAAATGGACTTCATATGGACCAGCAGTAGCACTGCCTCTACTACCTCAATTAAAAAAATATTTGGGGTATACAGAAAGTTTCACGTTTTACATAGTGCTGTCAAAAGTACATTTTCCTTTAATTTCCTGTAATAGTGTTGTAGATGTAATAATGTTATCTCAATCAATAAAAAGTAAAATATAATGGAAAGAGTATCTCTGAATAGGATAGACCTAGGTTTGAATCCTGGCTCCATCTACTGCCTCAGCAATTCTGAGCCTTAATTTATCTGTAAAAGCTAAGTGTAGATTGTCTGTTTACCTATCTCTTTAGGGTAGTGCTAGGATCAGACAAGACATCGAATGTGTAAGGTTTTTTTGTTTTGTTTTGCTTTTAACCAATACCAATACAATTTTATTGGAATGTGGAATGTAAACAGATGTTTCAAACAAACAATCTAACTTTGTAAAAATGTATGGCATTATTAAATAGTTAATAAAGAAATCCTAAAGCGGGATTTGGTGACACGTGTAGGTCTGGCTCAGGTGTGTGAAATCCCCATAGCTGTAGCGTGGCTCTGCAGCTGAGATTCCAAGGGGTAGCTGGGGTAAGGGGCCTACCTGCAAATTGTGTTGGTGATAAGTTCCTAAAATAAAATCGGTCCTATTTTAAAAACAAACAAATCTAACTTTCTTTGCTAACATACAGGTTAGCATAATGGAGCCAAAGTTTCAATCCTTTGTGCAAGGTTTTTGTGAATCATAAAGCACCATACAAAGTTACTCTTATTTTAATAAAAATAAACCCAAGCACTTGCATATAAGTTCTCTCATTTACCTGTCCCATGTTAAGAATATCAAGTAAGGTAGAAATGTATTTTGTATCAATATTTTCCTAAAGCTTTCAAAGTCAGGCCACAGACTTGATGGGGTCACACAGTCTCCATCTTCATTTCTTAGCCTGAACATAGACCCAAATTTCCTCTTTCCAGTCCTCAGGTAATTTCCCCTTCCACTCATGTCTCCCAGACCCCTTCCAGGGTCCTTCAAGGGACCAGAATGGAACACCTCATCCCCACAGCAGGGTGTAAGCTAACTCTGCCTCCAAACTCCAACACTAACTATAAACATGTACTTGTTCATTCATTCAACAAGGATTTCCTGAGTACCTTCTCTGGGCCAGGCATTGTGCTGTGTCCTGGGGAAAGATGCATGTGGGGTGGGGGCAGGGGATGAAGCAGTAGAAGTTCTGAGAGATCAGACTATTTTACACGATTTCACATCTTTCAATGCTCAATTGCATACTTCCTATCATTTATTTGTCATACTGTTAGGTAATGTGCCTTACTGAAACTGCAAATGGGTTCCAAGATTTTCAATGAGTTTAAGGTAACAGTCAAAACCAACTTCTCACTGAGAAGTTTTTAATATATCTTTAGGGCACCTTCTTCTTTTGTTTCAGAAAAAAGTAATAAAACATATCTTGTAAATATGCAAAGATAAAAGTATGGCTTCTCTTGAAATGGAGATTATTTTTTAAAATATTTTTATTGACAAATCTTTACACATATACAGTCTATACACAGTGTACAATCAATAGCTCACAATATCATACAGTTGTGTATTCATCACCATGATCATTTTTAGAACATTTGCATCACTCCAGAAAAAGAAAGAAAACGAAAAAAAAGCTCATACTTCCCATACCCCTTACCCCTCCTCCCTCTCATTGACCACTAGTATTTTATTCTACCCCATTTATTTTACCACTTATCTCCCCTATTATTTATTTATTTTTAATCCATATTTGTTTTACTCATCTATCCATACCCTGGATAAAAGGAGCTTCAGACACAAGGTTTTCAAAATCACACAGTGAAATGGAGATTCTTGATGTTTCATGGCTCCAAGGAGTCAAAATACTTTAGGGTGAACTTCAGCTTTGGGATGCACTGACAGCATGTGACACCAAACTGGGGAGGGGGTTATAGTTCCCACAAAGATAGGAACCCGAACTTCGTAGGGTACTTAGAGCAATGGCAGCTTTTGCTCCTCCAAGTGGTTTAGGGGTGTGTGATGCTAGCCAGTGGGAGCTGAACCTGATGTGAAACGCCCAAGGTGCCTGTTTATGACAGCCTGGATTGTAGGCCTATGTAAAGCACCCCTTTGGAACTCCCCTGAAGATCTGGGGACTCTGGGTATCACTAAATTCCCACTCGAGTAGTGGAGGGGACAAGAAGCAGAAAGAATTCTCAAAGGCTTTCGTCTTACTTGCCTAGGATGGGGCAAAAACCTTGAAGTAGGGACCTGTTCTGAAGAGTCAGTGCCAGTCTTGGCCATCATAACAGTCTGTAAGCCTCTGGCTGCTTGCTTCTGGCTCAGCAGGCAGCTCTCAGAGATGGGATATAACCCTGGAGCCCAAACATCCTGTTCTTCAGTTGGCAGGCCCTGGCACTGACTGCAGGCCTGCAGGAGTCATGCAAGGGGAAATGTCAGCCACTGATGGAAAGAACTTTCTCTGTCCAGGCCACCATCTGGCCCCCGTCTTTCCTCCAACCCACAGCCCCAAGAGCTCCTTATCATGATTTCTCAGGGACTTCTTCCTTGGTCCTTGACTTTCCACTGCTCTCTCTTACATACGCACTCATCATCATCATTATCATCATCATCATCATCATCGATAGAGCTTTAAACTTTTTCCAAAATCTCCTTGGCATGTATCTTAGTTTCCCAGCTGCTAAAATAATACCATACAATGGATTGGCCTAAAAACGGGAATTTATTGGCTCATAGCTTTGGAGCTAGGTGAAGTCCAAAATCAAGGCATCAGCAAGGTGATACTTTCTTCCTGAAGATTGTGGCCTTCTAGGGCTGGCTGCCAGATATCCTTGAGTTCTTGGCTTTTCTGTTACATGGCAATCCATGCACATTCTCTTCCAGATTGCATTGACTTCCAGCTTCTCCCCATGGCTCTCTGTCTGAAATTTCATTATTTATAAATCCTGTAATCCAGATAAAGCCTAACCTGATTAAGTTGGCCAGACCTTAACTAAAAATAACATCTTAAAAAATCCCTATTTACAATGGGTTCACACCCACAGGAATGGAGTAAGAACATTTGGAGGTGGGGGGTGGTACATAATTCAACCTAACAGCATATTCTGAACATTAGTGAGCTGTTCTGAACCAGTTGAGATATGAAATATTATTCCCACTGGACTGATAGAGGCTTGCCCAAGATCACCAGAATGGCTGAGCTGGGGCACTGAGACAACCACGCTCTTTACTCTAGCTCCAGGCCTCCCCATGCCCTGGACGACACTGCCTCCTGTGTGCTGAGAATTGGATATACCGTACACAGATGTGTATCCCAAGTTTTCTATGACAGCACCATTTTTAAACTGTCATATCTTCATGACCACAGTCCTACTTACTAGACCACAGGTCCCAATCCCCTTCTGCCCACGTCCCCCTCCCCAAATATATGGTGATGAAGAATCTTCTGGCTTCTGGAGTCGCTGGATTCAGGTTCTATCCTGAAAGCCACAAAGCTTTCTTTCTTTCTTTGTTTTAATGATGTGTGCTGGGGCCCATCCTTGGTCGACCTCAGCTACATAAAGGCCATGACTGCTCCCTGTCCAGCAAGATCCATAATATCCTTTATAAGGCTGTCTTACAGATCAGAGTTGGGAGTCACCCTAGGTTGGTAGGTTAACCAGAAAGCCAGCCTTTATGACACTGAGGTCATGTTTTAGTCAGCAAGGCCAGAACTAGGTCTTCCTCCACCCTCCAGCCCCTCCTTTCCCTCTGGGGATATCCTGCTGTCAGCCTTACTTCCTGCCCAACCAGAAGGTGCAAGGGGTAATGGGTGGCAGCAGGAGTAATGAGGCTTTTAATGGGGTAGATATTGCTAGCAAAGGGTGCCACAGCCACTGCCTCTCATTACTTGGGGAGCTCTGGTGAGAGGTGGGGTGGGGGTTCGGGGATGAGACAAGCAATAGCTACAGCTTCAGGGAGGTAGGGCCGGATGTGATGTCCCTCTCAGGTCACCCACACCCACAGGGAAGCTGGCCACTTGGCTAGCAGTTAGTTTTATGGGGTTCTTTAACTCTCTTTCTTAGAGGAGGAGAGCCACACTTCCATGCCTATGGGATTACTGCCTTGAAACAGTCTTCCCTGTGTCTCCTGCCTCACCTACAGGTGCCCCAGGGCCTTACAGGTTCCCCCGCATCAGATGCACCACAGATGGTCCCTATTGTGGAAATCACCTCTAGGATGTAAACTTCTTCTTCCCATTCCACAGAAGGTGTCCCATATTTTTCCCTTTTTATATTCATGTTTCCTTTACCTACTGAGTCAGAAAAGGAGCAGGGGATTTTCATTCACACTTTCTTCTTAACCATTTTTTTTTTTTAAAGTATTTTCTAATTCTATTTTTAAAAACTTTTTACTGTGAAATACAGCACCTATTTTCTTTGGAAAAATCTTAGGTTGAGTTAGTAGGACTTGAGCCCAGATCACTACTGACTTATGAGGCTGGCCTGGGGAGTACTCGGGCTTGGGATGCCCTAAGTACCAGGGTAACAGTGAATGGTACAGTGGCATGGGGGGTGGGATGGAGGAGAGGAGCAAGCTGCTGCCTTCTCCCTTCTCTACCTTTCAGCTTCATCTCTGGTCTGGGGAAAGGACTTTTCCGAAGATTCTGAGACCCAGTTCTTATTCTGCTTACCTCAGAATGGGCCTTTGTCCTGATAGGCTTTCCCCTCTGTAGAGAGCTATGTTCATGGAGCCAAACTGCCTTCACTCACTTTCTGAGAAAAGCAGGAATTTCTGGCACTAGCCAGGTTCAGTGTGCAGAAGGAGTTCTAGACTTCTGGCAGGCTGCTGGTCCAGCTCCAGGCCCAGGTGGCTGCAGACTACAGGAGGGATGACTCAGGTAAAGTGCTGAACAAACAAGCCTGTATTTTCAACCCATCAGGGTGATGACTGTTATTAACTTTCCTGTCATCATTGTACCATCACTTCCTGAGGGTGGGCACTCAATGCCGAAGGAGACTGGCAGGAATGTGGTTATCTTGGTTTGTGTCTTGTTGCTCAAGATGCTTCCTGTGGCTTCTAAAGCTTGGCTTGGAGACGAGCCAATGGCACCTGTACTGACTGATGATGTCAATGAGGCTGCTGGACTAAGAGTCCTACTCAGAGCAAGGACAATCCAGTGAAGAAATTCTGGTATGTGATTCTTTCTCCTGATTCCAACTCCTATTGTTTCAGTGCTCCCTTTCCTTACAAGGGACAACAGACAAGGCAATTGTTCTTAGGAAGTGTACATGGACATATTCCGTAGTCAAAGAACACGATGTATACCATCTACTCTGTTTAGAAAATAGAGAGATAGAAGGATTGATAGATTGATGGACAGGTAAAAAATGATACGGTAAAATGTTAAAATTGGTGGATCTGGGTATCACAGATTGGTATACTGGAGTTCTCTGTGTGAGTTCTGTATTATTTGTGCAACTGTCCTGAAAGTTTGAAATTATTTCAAAATAAAAAGTTAAAGGAAAAAAAAAAAAGATGAGGCAAACTGGAGAAATTTGGCCAGAGAGATGACTGGGCTTAAGCCAGTAGGGTGGCTGAGTGTTCAGGTGTGGAGCTGAGGACTGTCAAACTTGCCTTACTTAAATACTACTAAAAGAAATAGCTAAAATTTACTGAAAACTCATGCGTGCCAGCCACTGTTCTAAGCATGTCACATGTGTTACTTCTCAAAATATCCCTATGATATAGGTAGTAGTATTATTCTCATTTTACAGATGAAGAAACTGAGGAATTGAGTAATGATCAAAAGTATAAAGCTAGCCAACAATGAATTCAGGACGTGAACCCAGTCCACCAATCTAGAGTTGGTGCTCTTAACTCTTACACAATACATTTTTTCTGCAGCGATGCAAGAGAAGGAATCAACATGGAATCTCAGTATTCTAGACCTGGCTTAGCCAAAATAACCACTGTATGATCTTGGCTGTTGCTTCCCCACTCTGGCCTTCAGATTCCTCAGCATGGAACATGGGGGTTAGGCCATGTAGTATTTGCAACTCTGAGTTTCTTGTTTTATGGCTCTACACACATGGAAATGGCATTGTGGAAAGGCCCCTCCCCCTCCTCTGTACAGCCCAGCTGATGTGTTTACTTCTGACTGTCAAGGGCAGCTTCATGGACATTTGAGCAAGGCAGTGATAATTCACGGCCTGGTGCCAGTGACTAATAGAGCAAATCTGCTTCCCCACTCCACACCTCAGTTTCCCCACTCAATTCAGTGGAGATAATGACCTTTTTGTGTTCCATGCTGCCATGCTGCAGGGTTAATTAGCATTAGTCACAGGCTTTAGAATCCTCCAAAGAAAGGGGTCATTTGCTAGGTTCGGACAGTGCTGTGGCCATGATGACACACTGCTCTGGCCTGTGCCCCCATGAACATCCCTCACAGGTTCACTAGTGGCTTGACTAACTTTGCAGAATGGCCCTATAGTGACCCAGCCCTAAGTGCTGGTACTGTCACCAGACATGAGGAAACCCCTCAGGGGTGTTGCTTTGACACTTTTCATGTGTGCCAACAACACGACTGCCAAATGGCTTATCTTCCCCTGGGTTTCCTCTTTCAGCTGAATTTCCATTCAATGTGGTTCTTGTCCTTACTACTCAGACCTCTAATCTTGGACACAGGATCCTAATTCCGACCTTAAATTTAGTAAGCCTTTTTTTTTTGTCTGGCTCCTCAATAAATATCTATTCTCTTTTTCTTTCTCCCTACCGACTATCTTGATGCTCTCAGTCTGTCTCTTTTTTCATCACTGTATTAGCCTATGGGAGAAACAAGACAGTTTCAGCTTTCAAGGAGCTTAAGTTTGGTTGGGAGACAAGACCTGCAATGAAATAAGGACAAAATAAGAATGACACTGAAAATGGGAATAAGCCATTCGAAAAAGTAAGTGCTGTATCGTTTGCCTCTGTTGATCTGCTAGTAATTAGTATTAGAGAGGCAAGTTTTATCTTGTCTTACTGTAATTCTGTGTACGTAAGGAAGTCAGAGATGTGGAACACAGGCGGCATCTAGTGGCTTTAGCAGGTATTGCTGACATTACTGCTTGACCATAATGCCAGATAATTTACCCTGAATCTCCCTCCAAGCTCCCTGAGACTTGATGCATAAAAAGGGCAGATTTTCTAGTCACTTAACATCTGGTTAAGCTCCATTTCACTTAGCATCTAATTTCCTTGGATCTACAGAAGAAAGGTTCCCACTCATGCTTTCACATACATTTTCTTCTCATATTAGAGAAGGAGGAAGTTAAGCTCATGGAAGACCAGGACGATGACACAGTCTCAGACAAACACACATGTCAACAGGAGGAAAAAGGATGATGAATAATGTTCTAGATTAGAAAGATTAAGGGGACAGAATTCAAGCAGTGGCCTTGCTCTGTATCCATAAAAGACTGGTGGCAGGAGAAGTAGCCATTTCTTTATTGACAATTATGAAAGACTCAGCTCAGAAAAGGGGTTAATTAAATTCCTCTCTGGGGTGAAAACAGATTGATGGTGACTGGAAGGGAAAAAAAGAGGGCAGAGGTCCTACTATTTTCACTATGTGACATACATCAGGTACCTTTTCTATCCAGGCTATAAATGTGAAAAATAAACCCTCTTTAATACTCAACTTGAACTAGTAAGCTACAAAAATGTTTCTAAATTGTTCGTATGTAAAGCAAAGCATTTACAAAAATTAAGCAATATATTACTTCGCAATTTTTGAGGTAAAACTTTACTATTATTCTATCTTAATGTCACTGCTATCATTCCTCTATTGTTTCTTACATAGGCATATGAAAAGAACAGGAGAAAAATGAAGTATAAAAACTTTTAGACACTGGAAAAGGAGGGGAGCATAAACTTATCAGAAATCTTTGCTCATCTACAGAGCACTGTTTACAGAATTATTATAAAAATTAAGGAATCAATTTTTTTATTCATTGTACAAACAGTAGTGTGCAAAAAAAAAAAATTCCAAAGAAAATTATCCTCATTTTAATACACTGTTTTCCATATTCTCCCTCAAGTTTTCTTCTAGTCATGGTTAAATAAATCACAGAGATATTGTACTGTTTACTTGGTATTGTTTTCATATATATCACAAACACCTTTCATACTGTTATATAATCATTATAATTATGTTTTAATGGTTTAAATTATATTCCACACTGATTATTTTACACATTATCAATTGTTAGATGTTTTTATTTTCAACTTATTCCAAATAACATTGTATTAAACATCTTCATGCATAGAACGTTTCCTTTTGAACTACATTCTCAGCTAGGAGGTAGAATAATAAAGTGTTAGGAGCATAGGCTTTATAGGCAGGCGAGGTGGCCTGAATTTGAATCCTGACTCTCCCACCAGCTCTGTGAGCTAGAGTAAGGTGGTTAACTTATGCTACATCTTCCTCATATGCAAAATAGGGATAGTAATAGTACCTGCATTATAGGATTGCTATAAACTTAAATAAAATAATATATATAAAGTGCTTAGAACAGAGCTTGGAAAATAGTATACACTCGGCAATGATAGCTATTATTATTAGTAGAAAATCAATTTTCTGGAGTTCTCCTACTCAAGATTGTTCTTCTCTCTCTTGCCTTACACAACTCACTAAGAGGAAGACTCCAGCTGCATTCTTTGCTTCACTATCATTTTAAAATGGCCAAAATGGCCACCCTTCCACCAAGATACTCTCAGATGCTGCTTCTTCTTCTTTAGTTCTAGTTAGGCTGGACAAGATTGGCTAGAAATGACCAAGGAACCTAAACAAGGTTTTCTTGCCTCTGTGACCTTCGTTTCCTCAAGAGAACTGAGAGGTTCTTAGAGGTAAATCTCAAGTCTCAAGAGTCCCTTCCAGATCTTACATTCTATGATCTTATTTCCACTTTCTTGAAGGTTGTTACTGACCCACTGTGGGAAACAGTCAATTTTCCACCATATCTGCTTACTATCATATTGATACACATTTGATTGAAGTGAGTACAGAAAGCTGAAAAGTACATTTACAAATGCTCTGAACCTTTGCATAAACCACCAAGCCTCCATGACCTGCAAGAACTATCTAGAGGCCTCTGTATGTCCCCCTTTCCCTCTCTTCCTAGTTGGCTTCAGCTACATGACAGCATAGCAAGAGTAGTCAGTGCCATATAACCAGAGAGGCACTGTGGAAAGAGATAATAACCACCACAACTTAAGCCAAGGAGCAATGAGAGAAAAGAACATGGGATAAAGATGGAATGAATGATCTCTAATTAAAGGGCTCAACTGCAGTATTCACTTCTGAGGGCAGGGTTCAAAATACCCAGATAACAGCTATATAAAGCCAAAGAAAACTCAGAATAGGAATAAGCCTAAAAATAGAAAGGAAAAGTGAGGAGGAGGAAATGTTTGTACATGCAGCTGTTTTTGTTGCTAAGATGGAACAGAGTGGAAGGAATTTAAAAGCTGGCTTTAGGGCCATCATGACTGTTCTAATAGTTTATGAGTAAACGAGAAAAGCCCCCAGCGAGAGTGTTCTACCTGCTAAGTCTATTAAAGTTGGCTAAAATTTAAACAAACAAACAAAACAGAAAAATACTCATTTTGGAATACCAGTATCCCATGAGCACTTCCAAGATTATTCCTGTCTGTGGTGAGGCAGATCTCAACTTTGCTTGGGAAAGCGAAATCACAGAATCACAGTGCTGAAAGATACTTCCAGCTGTATTACAACGAAAGAATAGAAGGGTTGAGAACATGGGTTTAAGAGCAGCTCAGCCATATTATAGCTACATGACTAAGAGCTAGTTATTAAATAACTTTGAGCTTCAGTCTTCTTTTTGGTAAAAAACAAAAACAACATAGGAAAATGCAACCTTTGTTAAAACAAAACACAGAATGCTGGAGGCCTTAAAGAGAAAAATAGTGAAAGGAGAATCTGACAGCTGGGGAGTTGGCCAAAATAAATGAGTCTGAAGAGCCTTGAAGAGCACGGGGTCAAGACTCTACCACCTGTCCTGACCGCTGGGACCAAGAACTGCAAAAGAAGGTTCTGACCTGGGAAGTAGAGAGGAAGGAGTTGGAAGTTTTATATAATTAGACAAAGCAGAAGGCAATTAATATGGAGATTATTATAGCATCCCTATATGCTAATGTGTGTGGCTAATAAAAGTGGGAAAATTCCTCAGAATGCTGACTTATAACCCTACCACTGTGGATGGTAAAGTAGCAAAAATGAACTTTTAGGCAATTATCTTCCTTAAAGAAATCTGCCAAAAGAAAAAAAAAACAAAGGATCAAATCAGGAAGATGGGTACCTAGAAAGACCAAACCAAAAACTTGTTTACGAGTAACAAACCAGAGAAGAATGAACAATACCTAGGGTTGAGGGGATGTCTGGGTGTGTGCAAGAGAAAAGATGCTTTGGGAAATGAAGTTCATGAGATCAATCCACTAAGAATATACCATTTCTGTTTCAAAGTATACTTGTTTCAGTCTAGTAGCATATTCACCAGTCTGACCACTATACTAGAGCCCTCTGGTATACTGTTAAACAGGCCACATCAGATATTTTGTGAGAAGTAGGGTGGAGAGCTTCATTCTATGTGGCTCTATAAATACTGAGCATTTGAAGCAATGAGTTCAACTTCAGTAAACCAACCCCTCATATTTCAAACTTTAGAACACCATTTCTAGATAGGGATCTTCAAATACGGCTCAACTCAATGTTAAAAATAAAATTCAGTTTTCTATCTTGATTATTTAGGCCAGAAACTTCAAGATCATCTTTGATTTCTCATTTCTTCCTTATGCCCAAATCAATCATGTCGAAGTCATCACTGACATTTTATCAAATCATCCCACTTCCACTGCCATGGCCACTGCGCTTATACATTCCTTAAAGTCTTCCTGTCTCCCCTAATATAAGCTACAGACACCAGAATTATCTTCTCAGGCACAACTGTCATTTCCCTGCTCAAAAATTCTTCCAATTACTTCCCTTGTCCCACAGAACCAAATGCAAACTCTTCAGTATAACACAGAAGGCTCCAATGTGTCCCAACTTCTATTCTCTTATGCTTTCTTCTATTCCTTAATGTAAAGCTCTAGCCACAGCAAAATATCTGCTCTTTCTGTTCTGTCCTACACCCTGCTCATTGCTAACAATGTTCCTTTAGGCACAAATGTCTTTCTTTTAGAAAGTGTCTACCATGTGCCTTTTAAGTGTTGCGATTACAAACAAGACAGATGAGGTCCCTGTTCTAATACAGCCCATATCACCCACTCATTCAGAACCTTAGAATTAACTTCCTCCTCTTTTAGATTTCTCCTAAAATATTTAGCACTGTTTGTCTTGTGCAGCACTGATGTATAAATGTGTATTCCAGCTTGGACTATAAACTTTTTGAGGTAGTCATTCATTTTTCCATTATATTAAGGCTTGCATAGTGCCTCACACATTTCTTGAATTACACTGTCTGTCCCAATTTATTTCCATTTATGATAAAACAAACAAAAACAAAGAAATCTCGTGGAGCTTTGCCTATTTTAAAGAAATGTAAATACTATGGGGTGGGGTATAAATTAAATATTATAGTGGAAAGACTTTAAAATATCAACATATTCTAACCTGAATCTTAGAGGCTCGTAGTTCATTTGAACACTCTGTATTAATACCTCTATACACTCTAAGAAATTGTGATCTGGCAGTTACGAACTTCTAGAAAGCAGACTTCTAATTCATTTAGTCACCAGTCAGCAAATGGCTTCCCACACTAGGCCAGAAGTTCCCTTTCTGTAAACACCAGAGAGCTGTCCATTAGTCTGTGTCTAAGGGGACCATGGAGATTGGCAGTGAACAAGAAAAGCCATCTACTACAGTCAAAGACAAAAGAGCAAGCTGAGAAAAATAACTTAGAAATAGCTTTTATTTGGCCTCATCCACTGACAGAGGCTCAATTTAAGAGCTATCAACACTACTGACTCTTTTAAAAATCAGGATAGAATAATGACAAATTTGAAATCTGAAATGCTTGAAAAAAGTGACTGTCCTTTAGATTTTAAAGAGACATAAAATCCACGATCCTGGTATGGACATATCAAATGTAAAGAAACGTTGGGAATAATTAGGAATTTTGAAAATGGACTGGGTATTAGGTAATATTAAGGAATTATTAATTTTGGGGGGTTATGATATAGGAAAAATGTTCTATTTTTTAGAGATATAAAGTACAGTATTTATGGGTAGAATATTGTGAATTCTGTCACTTTCTTTAAAATAATTCAGTATAAAAGAAGTGAGTTATAAAACAAACCTATTAGTTAACAAAAGAAAATATGTCATGTCAGAGAATAGTTATTTTCTAGCCCTCCATAGGCTATGGTCACCTTGTCAATGAATAGTCTTATTTAGATGGGACAGATTTAAGGTCACTCTTCACCACCAAGAAGACTCATGTTCCCCATCAGCAATGAAAGAGCCTTGGGGAACCTCAATTGGGGAGAGCATGCATTAGAAGGCACTTGGAAAGAGACCTCTTCTCCTTCCACCCCTTGTATATTCTCTTATTTTATTATTATCAAGATGAAGAGAGAAAAACACACCAGAAGATCTCCTGGTGACACAATGAAAATTATCTTGCCTCTGACAAAAGAAAGATTATACTTCTTTTGCTGGAATTACAAATAAATTTTAGGCTTTGCAGCCAATTTGAAAACCAAAATTTTGACTTTGTTCACTATTCCACTGAAGTTTTCTCAGTCTCTGCATCCTATATTATCAGCTCAGTAGGCAGTGGGGGAGGGGAGACTGTTTTCTAGCAATAAGAATCTTAGAAATATTTTAACACATACTGTCATATTCCTGGGACATAAGAATCCTCAATATACTGCCCCAGACTAAGACCCTGCAATGAGTGCCTATGTCCTTCACCTTCCATCTAGTTTTATAATCCCACATTCCTTTAACAGAACCAGGCTTGCTGGTATTTTACCCTTTCCACATCTCCAAATGGAAATGGGTTTTTTCTCAGGCAGATGCAAATGATTCACATTTAAAGTCTTTGCTAAGGCAGGGGTTCCTTATGATTAAACCAGATTGTAGAAAAACAGCATTAGATGACCAAAAGGGAATTCATACTTTTATTTTTCAAAAAGTCGCTCTCATTCTGCTCTCTTCAGGAAGTGGATAGAATATTTTCAGGATGAGCATAAAGATTCCCACTGCCGGAATATTCGGAATACCTTCCTTGACTTCTCAGAGAGACTCTATAAGTAGAAAAGCTCATTATTAGAGATTAAATTATGTTACAGAGACAAAGGATGGGTAATGAATAGCTCACAGGCCTGGTCCTTAAATTTCTCCAATAATGATTTAGAGATATAAAACAAACTACATTTTACATTGTGCTACAAATAAGTACTCCTCAAACCAGACTAAAAATCAAGAAGCCTCTGTTCTACTGTTAGACCTACTGCTGGCAATGCTCTGAAACTCTAAAATACTGACCATATCCTCCCTCCAAGTATCTGTATTTGTACTAATCTTGTGTCTGGCCCATCCTTAATGCAGCACGCATCTTGCACCGGTTTCTCATCTGTGATGCTGAATT
This sequence comes from Myrmecophaga tridactyla, assembly GCA_004026745.1. Taxonomy (NCBI): domain Eukaryota; kingdom Metazoa; phylum Chordata; class Mammalia; order Pilosa; family Myrmecophagidae; genus Myrmecophaga; species Myrmecophaga tridactyla. The sequence continues at coordinate 14,324 of PVIY010037034.1, forward strand.
AGCCCTAATTCATTATTTCTTATGAACAAGGGTCCACATCTATGTGATGCCTAGCTGGGGTTAACAATATAGGGCCAAGGAATACAATGAAGTTAAATGACCCTCAAGAGTTTAAACTATGATTTTGACCTCAGCTTCAAGTTTTAGCCAATAGAGCAAATAATAGGAAGAACGTCACTGATCATGCCTATGAAGTGATCTGAGATTTCGAGAAATGGGTTCTAGGGTGACAAAGCAATTTGCTAAAAAGTTAGTTCTCAGTTAATCAGAACACTTAGTTCTCTGCCTTTGGAAATCTACTGACGAGCACAGATACTCAACACAGAGAGGGTCTCAGTGAGAATACAAATAATATCTAGCAAGATAATCAAAGTTAGCTCTAGTTTCTGACATAAGATGACATTTTCACTGTTTTCGTACCTTTTTTGTGGATGACCGTCTCACTAAAATAAAGTCCCAAGAGGGAAAACTTGAGTTCCTACTAATAACTGAGGGGAATTTTGTTAATATAATGACAGAAAACAAAGTTGAAAAAAGTGTTAAGTTTAAAAAGTACTAAAAACTTTTTCTTAATATCAAGTTCCTTTACCATGGCCTCATTAAGCTTTGCAGTTTCCAATCAGAGCAGCTGTGGTAAGGTTAAAAGAAAAGCTATTAAACAGGGTCTTAAGAGTCCTAGAATCCAGGACCAATTAGAAGACCAAGTTCTTCCACTATAAAAAGCCCTGTGGGGGTTCTTTTTAGTATGACAACGACAAAGAGAGTCTTAATTAAAACTGCTAATATACTATTTCATGAAGATCTAGGCAGAGAGCATTTATGTACAAAGCTTTAATCTCTTCAGTTTGAGAGGTAGGTCAAATAGCTTTATATATTTGTCTTCAAATAGCTTTATACATTTCTTTTTTTTTTTTACATGGGTAGGCACCAGGAATCGAACCTGGGTCTCCAGCACGGCAGGCAAGAACTCTGCCACTGAGCTACCATGGCCCACCCAGCTTTATACATTTTTAAAAGTTTTTAAATTGGGGAAATGCAGATTTTTTTTCCTGCTAAAACTCAGAAAATCTTCACTTGCATAATTATGAATGTACACATTAGTGTACATTCTTGGGCTTTTGCTGCTACCATTCCCTCAAGTGAAATCCTGTACCTTCAAAACCATAAATGTGGAAATACTTCTTGAAAATATCTACTGGCAAGCATTATTTCACTTTGCCTTTGGAGGGTCTAGAGGTTAGAAATTATTATATTCATACTAGGCTACAAGGCAAATTTGGGAAAGAATCCAGCAAAGGAAAGAACCTAGTTTTCATGATTACTTAATGCCTACCCTATGATTTTCATCCTTTACATAGAGCAAACACTTGACTTGTTTTCTCAGTTGTCATGATGGATTTGAATTTACCCACATTTGTAACGAGCAGCAGTAGTCACTGAACTGGTTAGCTTGAGGGAAAGTGCATGAGTTTGTGGCTGTGAAACAGAGGAAAGTACTGTGCTCCATGTGAGGAATGAAATCATAATCTTGGTGTGAGAGCACAGTGCTCTGAACAGCAGTTTAACTGGTGATGTTCCAATTACAAGTGACAGCAACTGGTAGAAAAAAGCAGCTGTTCAGCAATATGAGGCCAGGGCAGTTGCCTATTCACTTCTTTCTGTTTATGTGTTCCTTTTGGACTTTGAGTGATTTTAGTTGGGAAGATAAAGAATTTATCCGAATCAGATGGAATGCCCTATGCTAAACTGCAGAAATATTGAGTTCATTCCATGCCTGTCCTCTAGGATGAAACCTCAATGTGTCTAACAACTTATGAAAGCTGAAGGCAGGCAGGGTTCTAATTATAGGACCAGCCTCTGCTCCCCACCCCATAAACAGCAAGTGTTGTACACATACAGGACAACAGCTTATCTTACCATGGAGTCTGTTTCAGCTGGCTGGTTAGACTGTTTGTGGGCCAAGAGGATATTAAGTACTGCCTTCCAGCCTGGCTCTGCCGGCGTGCTGGCATCTAACTCAGTTCCATCCTTCTCCCTGCTTTGCTTGCCAAGTATGATATTCACCCAAGGGCACCAGTCTCTATGCTGAGAGGTAGGATCAAAGAAGGTTCGAGAAGATGTATCCTGGAGAAGGAAAAGAAATACTGTTAATGAAAGGGAGATGCTATGTACATTCAAGGAAACACTGCTATTAGCTGTCAAGACCAGAATTTCACAACCACCCCCACTTCTAGTTTTTATGTTGTCCTTTAAGTTTTGCCTATATATTTTCCTCTCATTTCCTTAATTCTTTCACTCCTTCTGTCTTAAACAAATTGTCCCTTTTAAGGCTTGCACACATACCCTCTCCCGAACCACAATTGCCTGATATAATTTATTACCTCTCCAGAATCCATCCCAAAGGAACAAGTGACAAAACCTTTAAATCGTTTCCCCTTTGGTCACCCAACTATTCTATCTTTATACTTATTCACATGATCTACTTCTAGCCAGAGGACCCAAAAAGGGCTCATGCCTGCTCCTCCATGCTGCACAGTGAGGGCTCAGTGAGTTATATGTACTCAGTGACCTTTACAAGCAAAGGTGGACTCACTGAACTGCTAGAAGAGCAGAGGCGAGCTCGTTTGGCTCTCCGGAGAGGGCTAGATGGCACTTCCAAGCCAGAGGCATCTCCTGTTCCCATGCTTCGGGTCACTGGGCGGGTTCTGGTGGTGGGGCTAGCAGCCTCCAGATCAGGACGGTCAGTAGGACTGGAAGAGTCCCAGCTCCGAGTTCGGGTGACGATAAGACCTGGGCTCTTTTCAGCCTGAAGGAAAGGGGAAATAGTTAAATATTAAATCATTAATACCAATCATATTAATGATCATGTTCAGGAGAGTACTTCTAGGAGCATGTGAAAGTTAATAAACTTACAATTTGTTTGTTTGTTTTGACATTTTAAAAATTGGGATAAAATGTACCTAACATAAAATTAACACTTTAACCATTTTCACGTTTACAATTCAGTGGCATTATGGCATTAAGTACATTCACAATGTCACGTAATCACCATTACTATCCGTTTCCAGGACATCTTCATCAACCTAAAGATAAACACTGTCGCCATTAAGCAATAACTCCTGAATTTATAGTTTAAACTGTAACAGTTTAGTTTCTGAACAGCCTACATGATTAAACTCTTTAAGGAATACTAGATTTCTAAAGAAAATCATGAATTTAGCTTCTCCATTGCAACTAGTGAATGGAAACATTACAGAGTATTTTGATTAGATGTTAGATATGAAGCCTATCCACCTTAAGTTAATTTCCACTTTTTCCTATATCACCACTTTCGGCAAGAACAGTATTTTTAAAAAAATCAACCCCAAACAAGCCAATTAAGTCCATACCTGCTCTGAGCCTGGGGAAAACGTGGCATCCTGGCTACGGGTCATCATCCTCCGAGGAGATTCAGGAATCAGAGGGAAGCGCTCTGGCCGCCCGTCAAGGCCTGAGATGGGGGAACTGGTCAGGCCAAAGGGTGCATCCAGGTCGGTCATGGATGATTCAATCTGCTGGAAACTCCAGAGTCCCACCTTCCTCATACACTGTGAACATGTTATTAGGGAGAGCTGCATGGGTTCCAATGAAGAACTAGGTATGAATAGAAAATAAAATAAGTTTCTCAAGGGATAACATTTCCAAGTGACTAAGTATTATGACATGTGAGTATATTTAATCTTAGAAAACAAAACTGGGAAAGTACAGTAGAATGCAAACCACATCCCCTTAGACAACTCTTTCTCCAATCTCAGGACTTAACTTTATTATCTCTCACACATTTCCTATAGGAAAATCTAGGGGTCTTGGCCATGCCCTCCAAAGTAAGATTATTTTGAAGTAAGTTTTTGTCCCTCTCAAATCTTTTCTTTTTAAATGAAAACCTTCTTTCAATATCATTCTTCTGACAGTCTTCTATCTCAGATGGAGTCGATGTCATATGGAGTAGGTGGAATTTTGGAAACACCAACAGAGAATTCTCTGGGTCCCAGAGAATTCCAGCTGATGTTTCCTTTGGTATTTGTCATCAATTAAACTGATATTTTTTTCCTTTCTAAAAAATAGAGAGGAATTTCACTGTTTATAGGAACAAAAAATTCCTGGGAAGTGATGGTACAAGAAACAAAGTGCCAATGTGAGCACCAAGAAATCCTGAGTTCTAATTCTGGCTCTGTTACTGATTCTTCCTCTCCCTTCAGTTTCTCTTTGTCTATGCTTTTCTTATAAGAAATACCATGTGATTTCCAAATAATATTGGTGAGTGATCTACATGGGTATATAGTGTTTTTACGGCTCATAGCCCCAGGCAAAATTCACTAACCTACATGCCCAGCCACACAAAGAGAGAATACAGGCAGTGACATGGACTTGCATGTCTGAGCCTAATTTGGTTGCAGTTTTTCTTTCATCAGTTTGGTCATCAAGTTCATCTTCAAACAGGTGTAGGAGAAGACTGATCTTGTCCTCTGTCAAGCACTACAAAGGAACCAAAGTCAAAAACTTAAAATCTCAACTACTGTGAAAAGAAAAGTATAAGGTAAAAAACACAGCAACAATGACAAACTCTTCATCAGAAAATGACTTACTTCTAGGAAAGGGTTAAGATATCATACAGAAGCTTTCTGATCTGCAATGAATTTGCTAAATGAAAAAAATGGCAATTTTCCGGGAACTAAAATTTTTCTTAGTGCAGTATTATTTTCAATTATCAAATTGTACATTTTCTCTGAAATTTGAAAACTTCAATACCCAAATATTGAAAAGAGATTACTGTTCCTGTCTTGGCATGACAATGAATTTACTTTTTGACAGAACAGGGCTTGCCACAGTCTTTATTTATTTATTTATATTTATTTTTTTAACTTTTTTATTGTATAGTATAACATATATACAAAATAAAGAAATAAAAAAGCAATAGTTTTCAAAGCACTCTTCAACAAGTAGTTACAGGACCCTCTTAGATTTTTCCTTCTAGCTGCTCCAGAATATAGGAGGCTAGAAGGTTTAAATATTTTTTTATTGCCACGATTGAATTTTTTCTTTCTTTTTTTGTGAAAAATAACATATACATATATGAAAGCAATAAATTTCAAAGTACAGCACACAATTACTTGTAGAACATATTTCAGAGTTTGACATGGGTTACAATTCCACAATTTTAGGTTTCACTTCTAGCTGCTCTAAGACCCTGGAGACTAAAAGAGTTATCAATTTAATGATATATCAATCATATTCATTTATTAAATGTTATCTTTTCTGTGTAACTCCACCATCACCTTTGACCCTTCTATCCCTCTCTTTAGGGGTGTCTGGGCTATGGCCATTCTAATTTTTTCATGTTGGAAGGGTCTGTCACTAATACGGGATAGGGAGATGGAACTATCTGATGTTTTGGAGAGGCTGGGCCCCTCTAGGTTTCAGGACTTATCTGGTCCATGGACCCATCTGGAGATCATAGGTTTCTAGAAAGTTACCCTAGTGCATGGAACCCTTATATATTGCCCTAGGTGTTCTTTAGGATAAACTGGATTGGTCCTGGTTTGGGTTTGGCAGGTTATGATAGGTAGCAATGTCTACTGAAGCTTACGTAAGATCAACCTCCAGAGTAGCCTCTCTACTCTATTTGAACTCTCTCAGCCACTGATACTTTACTAGTTATGCTTCTTTTCTCCCTTTTGGTCAGAATGGAATTGTTGCTCCTACAATGCGAGGACTGGATTCATCCCTGGGAGTCATCTCCCACATCGGCAGGGAGACTTTCACCCCTGCATGTCATGAACCATGTAGGGGAGAGGGCAATGATTTCCTTTGCAGAGTTGGGCTTAGAGAGAGTGAGGCCATATCTGAGCAACAAAAGAGGTCCTCCAGAAGTAACTCTTAGGCATACCTATAGTTAGGCTAAGCTTCTCCACTACCTACATAAGCTTCACAAGAGTAAGCCTCAAGATCAAGGGTAGGGCCTATTGATTTGGGTGTCCCTAAAGTTTGATACAGTATCAGGGGATTCCTGATTGTAAAGTTTAATAGTTCCATATTTTTTTCTCCCTCACAGTCTTTATTTTTGTTTTAAGAATATTAAAGAATTGTATTGGGGGAAAAATGCCTTGGCTAGGAGCAGGGTGACATTTATCACAATAATCAGAAATTAATATTTGGTGCTAAAAATCTTAACAGCCTCTCAACCTGAAAAAGCAAAATAACTAGCTATTTCCTGCAGTAACGCTTGTCTTCATGAAAGCACCCACAGGATGATAAGGTGGGACAGTAAATATTAGTTTCAAAGTACAGGGCAGGACTTCCGGGCCAATATGGCAGCTTAACAATGTGCGCACTTTAGCTCATCCTCCAGAATAACTACTAGATAACCAGAAACAATATTGAATAGCTCCTGGGGCCACATCAGTGACCGGACACACAGTGTACCCCAATCTGGACTAGCCGTGAGCCCCCCCAGAACTGTGAGTTCCCCAAGCCACGGTGGCCGGTGCCCTTCCCCCATAGGCCGCTTCCCAGAGGGGAAAGGAAGGAGACTTTACCAGCAGCAGGGGCTAAGCCCGACAAAACATCAATTGTGGAATTAACAAATTCTGATCACTAAAAATAGGCCCCCAGCTCAGTTGAACCTGGTCAAAAGAGAGGTCGCTCATTTTTGCCCCGGTGCCTTCCCCAGGAGAGGGGTGAAGCCCAACTCAGGTAGAATCCCTCTCTCAAGGAATTCAGACACCAGGGCTTGGTAATTTGAAACCATTAAAACCAGCCTACAACCTCTCCTCGGTCTCCACCATGCCCCCAGCCAAAGTTAAAGGTACCGCATCGTCTTATGCTGGTGGGACCTGCAGGCAGACAAGCACCACATACTGGGCAGGATAAGAAAAACAGAGTCCAGAGACTTCACAGGAAAGTCTTGCAACCTGCTGGGTCTCACCCTCAGGGAAAAATGATGCAGGTGACTCTTTCTTCCTGATAGGAGGCCAGTTTGGCCTGGGAAAATCCAGCTGTGGTCTATAATACCTAAGCAGACTCTCCTAAGTGTCGGGGGCAAAAGGCACCATATAAGCAGGGCAAGAAACAAGAAAACAAAAACTGAAAAATTCTCCTCTGTTAAACAAAACTTAAGTTAGAGGTCCAGATAAAGCTGAATTGAATGTCAATGAAAAGACAGACAACAAATTCATCCAGCAAGAAAACCCTAGGTAAAAGAAGTGCAAGCAATCTCCAGAATAAACTAATTAAGGTAATTAAATGCCTAGACTCCAGCAAAAAATAATGAATCACACTAGGAAAATTGAAGATATGGCCCAGTCAAAGGAACAAACCAACAATTCAAATGACATACAGGAGCTGAAACATTTAATTCAGAATATACGAACAGACATGGAAAACCTCATCAAAAACCAAATCAATGAATTGAGGGAGGATATGAAGAAGGCAAGGAAAGAACAAAAAGAAGAAACTGAAAGTCTGAAAAAACAAATCACAGAACTTATGGGAATGAAAGGCATGGCAGAAGAGATGAAAAAAACAATGGAAACCTACAACAGTAAATTTCGAGAGACAGAACATAGGAGTTCTGAACTGGAGGATGGAACATCTGAAATCCGGCAAGAAAAAGAAAATATAGGGAAAAAAATGGAAAAATATGAGCAGGAACTCAGGGAACTGAAAGACAATATGAGGCGCATGAATATACGTGTTGTGGGTGTCCCAGAAGGAGAAGAGAAGGGAAAAGGAGGAGAAAAACTAATGGAGGAAATTATCACTGAAAATTTCCCAACTCTTATGAAAGACTTAACATTACAGATCCAAGAAGTGCAGCGTACCCAAAGAGAATAGATCCAAACAGACATACTCCAAGACACTTACTAATGAGAATGTCAGAGGTCAAAGAGAAAGAGAGACTCTTGAAAGCAGCAAAAGAAAAGCAATCCATCACATACAAGGGAGCCTGATAAGACTATGTGTAGATTTCTCAGCAGAAACCATGGAGGCGAGAAGACAGTGGGATGATATATTTAAATTATTAAAAGAGAAAAACTGCCAACCAAGAATTCTATATCCAGCAAAACTGTCCTTCAAAAATAAGGGAGAAATTAAAATATCTTCAGACAAAAAAATCACTGAGAGAATTTGTGACCAAGAGACCAGCTCTGCAAGAAATACTAAAGGGAGCCCTAGAGACAGATATGAAAAGACAGAAGAGAGAGGTGTGGAGAAGAGTGTAGAAAGGAAGACTATGAGTAAAGGCAAAAAGAAGGAAAATTAGATATGACAGATAAAATCCAGAAGGCAAAATGGCAGAAGAAAGTACTACCCATGCAGTATTAACACTAAATGTTAATGGATTAAACTCTCCAATCAAAAGACATAGACTAGCAGAATGGATTAAAAAACAAGACCCATCTATATGCTGTCTCTATTCAAAGGGCATGAGAGCAAGGACACAAACGGACATTTGCACACCAATGTTTATAGCAGCATTATTTACAATTACCAAGAGATGGAAACTGCCAAAATGTCCATCAACGGACAGGTGGCTAAACAAATTGTGGTATATACATATGATGGAATATTATGCAGTTGTAAGACAGAATAAAGTTATGAAGTATGTAACGACATGGATGGACCTTAAGGACATTATGCTGAGTGTGATTAGCCAAGAATGAAAGGACAAATACAGTATGGTCTCACTGATATGAACTGGCATTAGTGAATAAACTGGGAATATTTCATTGGTAACAAAGACCATCAGGACATAGAATTAGGGTAAGATACTGGGTAACTGGAAATGAAGGGATACACATTGTGCAACAGGACTGAATATAAAAACTCAGAAATGGACAGCACAAAACTACCTAATTATGTTAAAACACTGAATGAAGCTGAATGAGAGAATGATAGAGGGAGGAGGGCTGGGGGCATAAATGAAATCATAAAGAAAGATAGACGATAAAGATTGAGATGGTAAAATCTAGGAATGCCTAGAGTGTATAATGATAATGACTAAATGTACAAATTTTAAAATGTTTTTGCATGAGGAAGAACAAAGGAATGTCTTTACTGCAGGGTGCTGAAAATAGATGGTAATTAATATTTTAAAATTTCAACTTATGTGTGAGACTAAATCAAAAAATGTCTATTTGGTACAAAATTTATATTTTGACTAGTGCATCTCCTAATATAACTTATATAGATAGTTGGTTGAACAACATGAGTACATGGAACATTGGGTAGGACATTAGATTTTATTGGTTTGCCCAGAGTGATGTCCCGATGAATCCCAGAGTGATTTGATCAGTGAGTAGAAAAGTATTTGCAAAGTCCCCTTTGGGGAATGGTGAGAACAGGGGAAAATTCAACCTCCCCAAGTTGAATTATTGATATTCTCACAAGCAGTGTGGACAACCAAAGCTATAGGCTAAGCCCCCAGTCTTGCGGTTTGTTCACATGAAACTTAACCCCACAAAGGATAGGTCAAGCCTACTTAAAATTATGCCTAAGAGTCACCCCTAAGAGAACCTCTTTTGCTGCTCAGATGTGGCCTCTGTCTCCAGCCAATACAACAAGCAAACTCACCACTCTCCCCCTGTCTGTGTGGGGCATGACTCCCGGGGGTGTGGACCTTCCTGGCAACGTGGGACAGAAAACCTAGAATGAGCTGGGACTCAGCATGAAGGGATTGAGAAAAACTCTAGAATGAGCTGGGACCCAGCATCGAGGGAATGAGAAAAACTTCTCCACCAAAAGGGGGAAGAGTGAAACGAGACAAAGTGTCAATGGCTGAGAGATTCCAAACAGAGTCGAGAGGTTATCCTGGAGGTTATTCTTACGCATCAAGTAGATATCACCTTGTTGTTCAAGACATAGTGGAGAGGCCGGAGGGAACTGCCTGAAAATGTAGAGCTGTGTTCTAGTAGCCATGTTTCTTGATGATGATTGAACAATGATATAGCTTTCACAATGTGACTCTGTGATTGTGAAAACCTGTGTCTGATGCTCCTTTTATTTACCATATCAACAGAAGAGTAGAACATATGGAATAAAAATAAATAAAAGGGGGAACAAATGTTAAAATAAATTTAGTTTGAAATGCTAGTGATAAATGAAAGTGAGGGGTAAGGGGTATGGTACGTACAATCTTTTTTTTTCTGTTATCGTTTTATTTTTTTTTCTGTTGTCTTTTTATTTCTTTTTCTAAATCGATGCAAATGTTCTAAGAAATGATGAATATGCAACTATGTGATGATATTAAGAATTACTGATTATATATGTAGAATGGAATGATATGTTAATGTTTTTGTTTGTTGTTAATTTTTTTAATTAATAAAAATTATAAAAAAATAATTAATCAATTTTTTAAAAAGCTAGGAAAAAAAAAAGTACAGAGCATTTCAAAATTTCTATTCCCAAGGGTGAAGAGAGGTTTAACTTCTCCTCTAGCAATTTCTTTGGAAAATGAAATACAAGAAACTACATGAAATCACATTACCTTTTTTTTTTTTTTTTAAACTTTTTATTAATTAAAAAACTTAACAAAAGAACATTAATATATCATTCCATTCTACATATACAATCAGTAATTCTTAATATTATCATATAGTTGCATATTCATCATTTTTTAGAACATTTGCATCGA
>PVIY010037035.1:0-24998 GCA_004026745.1 Myrmecophaga tridactyla
TCTGGGCCAGCCCCATCCAGGCAGAGGTGGGGCCTGTGCTGGGCACTCAGCTCCATGAGCAATGCCCTCCTGGGGCTCCAGAGGGAGCCTGTAGGGGGGACGCTGTTACCTGGCCTCTCCCTACCCTGCCCCTTCCCACGAGAAGGACCCGTCCTCTGCCTGTGGCCCAGCCAGAAGGCTTGACAGGAATGGAGGTGGCAGGAGCCCTGCCCAGCACTTGGGCTCCCCAGACGCAACTGGAAAGGATTGCAGAAGGAACAACGGGACACGAGGGCTGCTCTTTCCATGCTGGTAGAAGCCGCCCTCCCGCATGCAGCCGCTACATCAACCCTGACTGCCTTTCTCACCATTGCTTTCTCAGGGCAGTGGGCAGCACTGCTGGGGGGCGGGGGTCGAGAGCCAGCCCCTGGGCACAGTCCCCGACAACCTGTAGCCCCTGGGTGCTTGCCCTGCATCTTGCCCATGCCCCAACTTCTGACCGGAGGTCACTGCCACCAGCCCCCTGGGTGTGTCACACCTGCAGTGGTGCCAGGCAGCTAGAGCACACTCTGCTGCCAGGACAGCTCTCATGCACACCTGGGAGATGAGGCTGCAGGGGCTCCATCTCGGCCCACAGAGCATCTCGGCTCTGCACAGCGGTTCAGGTTAAGCAGCCTCACCCAAGGTCGCAGGGCAGTGGGCGCTGAGAAGAACGGTGCCCTTTAACAGGCAGCAGCCCTTTCCACGGGCCCCATTTCTTCCCATCCTCCTTGGGTTTCTTCTCTTCTTATCTGATAGTAGCAAAACCTTTTCTGACTGGAAAAGCATTTTGTCCCTTTCGTAGCCCATTTTTTGTCTCCTGCTCTTTCCTGCCAGGAGCTCCTACCTCCTACCCTCTGCCAGTGTTTATAGCTGGCTGGGGGAAAGCAGACCCTTCCCAGACCCTTCCCGAGCTAATTACCTGTTGTAAGAAGGTGCAGACAGGCTGCCTCCTGCCCAGATGTGCTGTTTGGTTTTTTCCTAGAAAAGAGGGAGATGTTGCTGGAAAGTGTCATTGGCCCTTGGAGGTGTCTGCCGGCTGCAGGGCCAGTCGGGCAGTGGACTCTGGGCCCTGGCCAGTGGGCGCCATGAAGCCGGCCCCGTCCCATCGCATCCAGGCCCCCTTTCCCTTCCACTCGGCATCTGAGGCCTGCCTGGTGGGCACTAGGGTAGCCCCTGATCACGCGCGAGCCTTTGAATGCACATGTTCCTCATGGGGCCTCTGCTTGCACCTAGGACATCCCCACGGGTGCTGACAGCTGCGTGACGAGCCTGTCCTGTGACTCGCGCCGCTCCCTCATCGTGGCTGGCCTCGGCGATGGCTCCATCCGCGTCTATGACCGGAGGATGGCGCTCAGTGAATGGTGACAGCCTGGGGCCCCCATTTCTCACAGGGTGCAAGGGCCTTGTAAAGTGGGAAGGGGCGAGCGGCCCGGGGTGCCTCCCGCAGGCCAGGAACCTGCTGCAGAAGGCAGAGCCTGAGCATGGCTCCCCGGGACCACCCACGGGGTCCCCACAGGTGCCCTGTTTCTCAGCATGGGGTTTGCACCCAGGGAAAAGGCAGGCAGCCCCCAGCAGGTGCAGGGTAGGGGTGGAGGTGCGGGCTGTGCTCTGCATGGTGGCTCTGCCCTTCCGGCTGATAGTGACCCCACCTCTCACGGTGTTCGCTGTGACACCCACCCCATCCATCCCCACGTGGCGGCCCCACCCACATCATGATGGTCCCATGTGGCCGCTGCTCCTGGGTGGGGCCATGGCAGTAGTGCCCACTTACTGACAGGTGGTGGCATCACTGCTCAGAGACCAGGAGATGACAGTGGTCAATGACAGTGCTGCCACCAGAGCCCACCCCCAGGAGTGCTGCCTGCACCCCACCTGTCCTGGGCCCAGCCCTGCCCCAAGAGGGCTTAACTACAGGCCTCAGGAGGCAGTAGGGGGTGCTGGGATGGTGGAATAGAAGGAGGCAGAGCCCAGACCATGGCTCCCTGATCTTAGGGGGAGCAACCAGCAGCCCAGGAATGGTGAGCCCACTGGGACGCCTTGGCATGGGATTGTCAAAGGTGTCCCCTCAGCTCTGCTCTGGGCAGCAGGGTGAGTCGGGGTGCTGGCCTGACATGGACAGGCTGGGACAGGGGCACGAGTGGAAGGAGGGTAGAGACTTCATTTCTGGGCGATTTGGGGTCCTGGAGCCTCCCCTTAGATGCCTAGGTTACCCTCTCCAGAAGGTCTGGGCTCGGGAGCAAGGGCAGGGCCAAGTGCAGACCTGGGCTCAGTGACAGCATGGGGTGGCCCAGAGCAGAGGGTGCAGCCCAACCTTCGGCCCTGGGGCCCTGGGAAGACGAGACCACTGCAGCAAAGGGACCAGGGAGAAAGGGGAAGCCAAGAGAGGGTGACTCTCCCCAGGGCTCACGAAGAGACAAGAGCTCGTCCAGTGCTGTGAGAACATGCCTGGGCCACCTTCGGGTGCGCGACCAGGGGCATGGAGGGCGCAAGTGAACGCGAGAGGGCAGAAAGTGCAAGCAGGGAGAGGAGGCGGCTCATTCGGAGTTTGCTGCCAAGTGGAACCCCTTCCTGGTGTGGCTTGAAAGGGCACATTGCCAGGCTGGTGATTTTGGATTAGGTCCACGTGTCATGGAAGGGTCCTGGGCAGGGGAGGGAGAGCTGCCAGGGCAGCTGGCAGAAGGTGCAGGAGGCATGGTGCCAGGCAGCCAGCTGATTTAGGGTGGGAGGCAGGGGAGGGCCTCTGGTGGCTCCTGTTTTCTCAGCACCACGGGTGAGTGGGAGGATGGGGAGAAGTGTGCAGGTTCCTTTGACTCTGGGTTTGGCAGCAGTCAGGAGCAGTCTGAGTGGTTCCCTTCGGTGTGGCAGGAGTCGCTGCTAGCTGGCAAGGAGGTGAGAGAAACAGGAGCTCTGGGGGCCTTTTCCATTGAGAGCATCCTCCAGAGGGAGGAGCACCCCAGAACCTTTCTGCACAGCTCCGCGGTCCAGGGCGAGTTGCTGCTGTCACCACCTTGCATTGCTGTCCCCACCATCTGTAGCTTGCAGGCCACCCCACGCCTTAGCAGCTCCCTTCTCCAGTCCTGTGGGTTTTCTGGGCGTCACCTAAGGTTCCTCCTGCAGCAGCACTCGTGGACACAGAGGCTGGGTTTCCCTAGGGAGCTCCAGAAGACAGGCCCTTCCCAGCGAGCCAGCACACTCAGACCCAAGCTTGCATCTTTGTCAGCGCCTATCCTGTCGTCCCAGCAGCTTCCGTTGCCTGGCCCAGAGTTGGCAGGCAGGCATGGCACAAGGGCATGTGTCCCAGGAGACACCATTCATGGGGACCCACCCAGGTGACAGCGCAGCTGCCCCTGCCTCTGGGTGGGCCAAGATGGCCAAGGGCTCCTAGCACCTTCCAGAGTCCACTCCCTGAGTGGTCAAGCTGAACAGGTCATATAGTGAGTTGGAAGTCACTGTAGGCGCAATAGGCACTTCCCAGTTGTCATCTCTCAGTGCCCAAGGGGCTGTGCTGGTACACAGAGAACCTGTTGGCACCACTGGGATCCTGGCACAGGGCTTGTGCCTGTCCTATACCCAGCTGGCTTTTCACTTTTTCAGATGCCACCCTTGGCCCCACCCCGGGTGATCCTGGGCCATCCCCAAGCCTGCTCCTCGCCAAGGACCCCGGGTTTGGGATCCGGGGAGTCCCTTCACCCCTCCCTTTAAGCACTAGTAGAGTTTGGATTCTCATCCTGACTCTCTAATCCACAAATGGGAGCTACTGCATGTCTGAGAAAGCCAGGGCTGGGAGAGGGGTGGCCCCATGCCACCTGGGGGGCTCCCTTGAGGAGCTGCCATCCTGATGGTGCAGGGCCTGCTGGGAGGGGGCCCTGCTGCGGGGCAGGTGTGTTCGCAGGGGGCCTGCATGGGTACAGTCACCCAGCCAAGCCACTTTGTCTTCTCCATGATTCTGGGGCTCAGGCCACCCTGTACGACACGTTGGGGGCTGTCCCTGAGCTGGGTGGGAGTGCTGGGGGCCAGCTCTCCATAAGGCCCTGAGCAGCCCCTTTGCCCACAGCCGCGTCGTGACGTACCGGGAGCACACGGCCTGGGTGGTGAAGGCTTACTTGCAGAAGGAGCCCGAGGGCCACGTCATGAGCGTGAGGTAAGGAGCATGGAACGTTTCTGAGACATTTTGGGTACTAACATTATTTTCCCTTCCACTTAAAGTACATCCTTGGGTTTGAACAGCTGGGCACCACAGCCCCACAGGCTGATGTTTCAGGGTGGTAATTAGCTCCTGATCAGGCCTGGCCAGAGAGATGGAAGAAGTGCCGGGGGTGGGGGCCAGTGGGGCACCAGCAGGACGCCTCTGTCCGGGCACAGGAGGAGGAAGTGGGCTGGATTCCTGGGCAGGCTCTGCCGGGCACGCAGTTGTCTGGGCCGAGAGCAGCAAATGCTGACTTGCCCGCTAAAGAGGCAACAAACATGGCTCACACGTGTCCCCTTGTTCATAATAGAAAAACAAGACCTAACTTTTGGAAGGGAAATACGGGCTTGCAGTGGAAGTAAGGGCCCTAGGGGGCCTCAAAAGCCCTGCCCTGGCCGCCGTCTGGCCACCTCCTCTTCCTCCTCGTGGCTTCATCCCGAGTTGCCCCGAATCGAATCCTGGGACAGGAAATGAAGCACACGGTCTACATGCTCCTGCCTCACTCCTCTGGGTTCCTGCGTGGGGCCTGTGGCAGTACGCCCAGCCCCTGGGCTGGGGGCTCTGGCCTGAGCAGTGCCTGTGCAGACGGGCAGACAGCCATCGGCTCCACAGGCCTTGGCGTCTGGGCGGGTCCCCTGGGTGGCCAGACTGGCGGGGGTCGGCGCCCCAGTGGGTGCTTAGGCACCCTGCACCCATGGCTTCACCCCAGGCCTCTCTTGGCAGCGTCAACGGGGACGTACGCTTCTTCGATCCCCGGAAGCCCGAGTCAGTGAACGTTCTCCAGATCGCAAGGGGGCTGACGGCTCTTGACATTCACCCCCGCGCCAGCCTGATTGCCTGGTAGGTGCCTCTGGGCCGAGGGTGAGCTGGGCCTCTCCCGCCCGACTTCTGTGTGGCCCCCAGGGAGTGGTGGGGAGGGCCCCTCTCCACCCCATTCTGGGCCAGCCCCCTCAGCGGGCTCTTGCTCTGGGCCTGTCCTTCGCACCCCAAATGCAAGAGGCGGCTCAGGGCCCCCATCTCCTCCTGGCACAGCGGCTCCATGAACCAGTTCACGGCCATCTACAACGGCAGCGGGGAGCTGATCAACAACATCAAGTACTACGACGGCTTCATGGGCCAGCGCGTCGGAGCCATCAGCTGTCTGGCCTTCCATCCGCACTGGGTCTGTGTCTCCAGACGGCGCGGGGGGTGGGGGTGCCAGGAGCCGGGCGCCCTAGAGGTCCTGGGGGGTTTCAGGGGGACTGGGCCCCCCAAACTGCCCCCTGATCTTGATGCAGCCATACGTTCCCTTGTTTCTCCAGAAAGAAAAGATCTGTGAGCAGAAGGGGCTCACCAGCACCCGGGGATCCTGCCCTGGGGAGGGCTGTTAGAATTAGCGATTTCCCACCTTGCCCTGCAACACCCCCTCGGCTCTGCAGTAATCCCATCGCCTGGGGCAAACCCTTCCAGGAGACGTTCTGCTTGGGGCCCTTCCACCCTGACAGCACCTAAATCTGTGTGCTCGGTGCCTCCTTTAATAACACTCTAGCCACGTGGTTGGGGTGGCTTTATATTATGCTTCTGCCAACTTGCATCCTCGGTGCATGAAACTCATGCACAACCTTAGATGCCCAGAGCTGTCCTGTGGGCCAGCCCTAAAAAGGAAAATGCGCAGAGCTGGGGGTAGCTAGCAGACTCCCATCCTGGCTGCAGCAACACGGTGCCCCTGATCAAACCAGCGTGAACGGCCTGTCCTTCGCGGGCCTGCCCCGGGCTGGGGAACGGGGATGGGTGGGATGCCGAGGGGAGCTTGGCGCTTGACGTAGCCCTGCTCCGGCCTGCTGCTCCCACCCCCATGCCCCCTCTGCCCAGCCTCAGGGCCCCCCTCCCCGGCGGGAGTGTGTGGATCCAGCCGCTCACACCCACACCTGCTCTCTCTCGCAGCCTCACCTGGCGGTCGGAAGCAACGACTACTACATCTCCGTGTACTCGGTAGAGAAGCGCGTCAGATAGCGCGCCCGCACACAGAGGGCCGTCCCCGCCAGGCTACTGCCCACCCTGTATATAGCCACGCAGCCCCTCGGACATGGGCTTGGCCACTGCTGCTGCGCCCGTCGACTGTGGCCCCTGATTGAGCTGCTGCTGCCCGAAGGAGAGGCTGGTGCCGCCTTCTTTCTGTCTTCGCTGTAATGTCTAGAGAGTCCAGGCGAGGGGAGGGTTTTGGTGTCTCCTTTTTGGTTTACCAGGTGCTTCTCTGCTGAGAACCCAACTTCCAGCACCAGAGACCTGTCGCAGTGTCTTTCCCATTTTGTTTTTCCTCTGAGATCATTTTTAAGGGGAACATGCACATGTTTTATTTTCCGCTTGGCCATAGCATTAGCTGTGGGAAAGCCACACGACGGAAGCGCAGGTGCCGCAAGAGCTCAGCCTTCCTGCGGGCCAGCAGCGGCCAGGAACTGCCGTGGGCCTGGAGTGGCCACCTCAGCCAGCCAAGAGTGAGCGAGGGGACAAGCCCCCTGTGCAGGTGCAGGCGCTCTGGGGGGCATTTTGAGGCAGGTGGAAGGGGCAGGCTCAGGAGCCCAGGAAGGGGAAATGGGGACGTCCCCCATGCGCTGCTTTGGTGGAGGAACAGAGTGGTCCCTGGGGCCCCCCAAGCCCCTCAGCTGCTTGCCCCTGTCCCTGTGGGGTCAGGGCTGGGTCTGTCCCCACACACAGACCCACCTTCTCCTCATTTTTAGTTTTGGCCCCTCCCCACAAACCCCGTTAGCAGGAGAGGGATCTGCTGGCTTCAGGCAGATGAGGCAGGGCTCAGGGCCAGCCCTGAAACTTTTCCTCCCGCTGTGGCAGGGCCGGGTCGAGGCACCGTGGTTCCCCTGCCCAGACCCACACACCTGCAAGCGCAGAGGCACAGCCAGACCCCAGAGTTTCTGGGTAAGCAATGGGCTGCTCTGGGGACAGCCTCTCTCCTGCCCTGTGTCCCCATGCACTTGTAACTGAAGTTTGCATCTTGCCTTCTATAATGGGAAAGTGCCCCTGGGTGACTGCTTGACCCCGGATGGGTGTGTGATGCTGCGTCTGCAGGCCACCTCCGGGAAGGGCCGGGGAGCATGTGCTGAGCATTTGCAAATAGTGCTTTGAAAACAAAACAAAACCACAATGATGATATTTTGAAAAGCCTTTTTTCCACTTTTCTTTGGGAATCACGATTATTCAGAAGGGGGGTGGCTTAATTAATTCTGCCAATAATAGTGGGAACGGAACAATACAGTGGCGTAGTGCCCTTGGGTGTGAATGTGTTCTGCCTTAGCAGGGGTGCTGCCCAGCGCCGGGCCAGGGGAATGGCGGGGGCTGAGCAGGCTCGGCAGGGCGGACGGAAGCAGGGGCTCCTGCCAGAAGAGGTTCCCAGCCTCAGCCAGCAGCTGGCAGGGCCTGTGTGGGGTCAGGAAGCCCCACTGCCCCTGAGCAGCTGCTGCCGGCTGGCCTGCTCCCTCCACAGTGCCCCTGGTGGCAGTGCTGGACCTTCCGGAAGCTGAGTGCCACCCACAGACAGTGGGGCTGCTGACACACAGTGGCTGACTCACAGGGTTCAACTTGAGATTTTAACCTGGTGTGCTCTTCTGTTTGCTTTGAGACACAACCATCCCCTGGCAGAGCGCAGAGGGCTCCCCCGGGGAGGACAGGCCCCTCGGCCCCCCACCCCCATCTGAGCCCCAGCTCCGTTTCGGCGCCCAGCGGGGAGCTCAGCCTGCTGCTCTGGCCGTGGGTGTGTCTGCGCGCACATCTGTGCAGGGGCCATTTTCACAGGCCTGATGCGAAAATTCAATCATGAAGTTAACCAAGGCTCGAGAGAGCACCCTACCTAAAGAAAGGGTCATTTATCTCTATTTATTTTACCAAAATAAAAATTGAAAAAGACTTTGAAAAGACATGGAATTGTAATGTGAAAATAAAAGCAATGGCCAACGATAAACCGTTAATAAAAAGTAAATGCAGATGTGGCTGGCGGCGGCTTAGTCTTTTCAGAAAAGGGCATCTCCACGGGCTGGGCACCCACTGTACCGCGTCCCTCCCCCATGCCTCCACCCCGGGGCGTCTGGGCAGAGCAGGACTCGCAGGGCAAGGGCTCGGGCAGCCCGGGGCCTCAGCATCCTCGTCTAAAGGAAGGGCACGTGCTTCTTACCTCCCTGGGCCCTGGGCGCATGGCCAGATGATTTATCCGAGTGTGCCCTAAATTCAGGGGCAGACATCCATTATGAGGGCATCCCAGCGCCAGCCCTGCCCATGCCCTTCCTGGCAGGGGGTTTGGAGGCTCTGGACCTGCCAACAGCAGCAGCCCCACAGGGCCAGGCAGGGGGCTCTGGAGGCAAGTGGCTCAAGATGCAGCCAGGTCCACAGGCGGGGGCTGTTGGGATGGGGGCGACAGGTCCCATCTCATGCCCCGTTGGCCCAGGGCTTCCTGGAGATGGGTTGTTGGGGGACTGACCCGTCACCTGCTCTGACAGGAGGTTGAGGCTCGGCTAGTGGGTCCAAAGCCACACCCACTGGGTGGTAGGAAAGGGGGCTCCAGCTCAGGCTCCCCCCAAAGCATAGACTGTACAAACTCGACCCCAAGAAAGGGATGCAGGAATTGGGGAATGAGCCTGCAGACCCACAGCAAAACCACGGCTCCTCCAGGCGCCTGGGGGCCCTCGCCAGTGGCCAGCGCAACCCTACCGGTGCCTGGGTCCGCCATGACCCACAGGAGGCACCGGCAGCATGTGGGAACAGACATGGGCCTCGAGGCCCCTTGGGGTTGGTTTCCCGGGGTGCCCTAGTAATTCACCGCAAACTCTGGTTTAAGACGAAATCAACATGTAGCCCTGCAGCCTGGAAGGCCAAGACCGAGGGCTCTCCAGGGCAGACTGTTCCTCACCCTTGCTGGCCATTTGGAGCTCAGGGCCCCCTTCCTCCACCCTGGAGGCCAGCTGGGGCTGCTCAAGTCCACCCATCAGGGTAAGGCCTTTGGCAACGGGGCCTGCTGTCCTGCGTGGGGCCCCTGGCTCGGAGGCAGCCGCCTGTCACAGAGCCACAGACACTCCAGGAGAAGCCGCAGCACCCCTGCAGGTAGGAAGGGACAGGAGACACAGTGCAGCCCGGGCCCGGCCAGAAAGGTGGGGGCCTGGTTGTCATGGAAACCTGAGGGTCTCCTCCGCGGCCTCATGGTACTGAATTACTGTTTGTTTGTAACAGGAAGGACTCCCGGCCTCCACGTGGGCTGGTGAGCATCGGCTTTCCTGTCCCTGGGACTCGAGTAGAAACCGAGAGCTCAACAAAATGAGGGGAAGAGCTGGCCTCACCAGCTGGGGGTTGCCGGGAGCAGCCGGGGTCCAGGTCCCGCCCACCCACCCATGTCAGGGCTGGCCGTGGGGAGAGGGCGGGAGAGGAAGGCAAAGAGAGGCCTCGTGGCCACATGCAGGACCCTCACAGAGGCCAGGGGCCATTTTCTGTCCAGAGCTACTGACCAGCCTTAGAGAGGGAACCCATGGGTTCCTCCCACTCTGTGGAAACCCCAGGACAGGCCACAGGCACTGCGGGCCACAGCCAGCCAGAAAGTGCTGCTCACGAGCTAGATCTGAGCATGTCTGTGCAAGCATACAGGTATGTGTGTGCATGTGTGCACAGGTGTGCATGTGCATGCTTGTGTCTGTGCATGTGCCTGTGTGAGCATGTGCATGTGTGTGGTTGTATGTCAGCATGTGCATTCATGTGTGAGCAGGTGCATATGTGTGGTTGCATGTCAGCATTGCATTCATGTGTGAGCGGGTGTATATAAGCAGGTGCACGTGTGTGTCACCACGTGTGTGTGCGTGAACATGTGAGTACATGTGTGCATGAACATGTGTGTGCACGTGTGATGGAGAACACCTCTAGGGCAGAGGGCGCTGTGGGCACATGGGGAAGTGGTGCAGCTGGGCGGAGGGCAGGGGCTGGGTGGCCGTGGCGCTGTGTCCGTGCCCTCCTCTCTCTGGTGGTGGCAGAGCTGCTCCACATTAGATTCCGTTATCGGGCCAGTCAGTAGCCCAACAACCCTGGGTCCACATGTCGCCGAAAGCGGGTCCCGGGCAGGTGAGGAAGGAGGAGCTGCCCTGGAGGCTGCCAGGGCAGGACCAAGAGGACAGACAGACGTCTGAACTGTTAGGACAGACAGGGGACGTGAAGCAGAACGGGGAAAGGCATCCAGGGGTCCTGACATCCTGATCTGAGCGGGCTGTCGTGGGGGGATCCGGGCATCCCCTCCCAGAGCCGGTCCCCAGCACTGTTGGGATGACACCAGCCAGGTCGGACCTCGTGCTGCCCAACAGGTAGAGCCGACAATTGGGACCAACATGCTGCCCCACCCCACCCTGAACCCCCATCTAGAGAAGCCAGGTGGAGCGGGAAGCAGCCCCCGGGGCAAATGGGGAAGACCCCAGGAGTGAGCTGAGCTTGGCGCTGGGGGGTGCAGCCCACAGCCCGGGGCCTGTTCTTAGCCTTTTGAATCATTTGTTCCTTCCCGTTCCTTCCCATGCAGTGGCCTGAGGTGTGGCACCAGGTCCGCTTGGGAGCTGCAGGTGACAGGGCTGAGCCTGGAGGACAGCGTGTGGGGACTCCGGGAGTCCCCGTGGCCTCTGGGCTGGGCCCATGACTCTCAGGCCAGGATGGAGCCGCTTCTGGGAGGTTTAAACAGTGGATCTGGTGTCACCCCCAGAGCTAATTGGCTCTGGATGTGCTCACGGCACACAATTAATTGGTCCTTGTCAGCAGCACAGACTAAGAAAAAAAAAGCCTTTGGGAATCAATAGCAGAGCCCAGGGCTGCTTCGCCCACTCAGAAACTGCCCCCCATGCCCTCCCTCTGAGGAAGGGGCCCACCCGAGAGCCCCGCCCCTCCCCAGTCCAGGGGCAAAGGTAGCTTTATCCTTCTGGGCTTGATACGCCTGGCAGGGGAGCACAACTGCCCCTCCGCTCAGGAAGGAGGAGATTGCTCCTTACCAGCCACACAGAGCTTTCCCTGTCCAGGGGTCCCGGACTGCCCACCCTGCTGGGATCCAAGCCCAGTGCCTCCTCGTGGGCAAGGAGGGGGCAGTGGCCCGCCCAGGTGGAGAGGTCGGTGCATCCTCTTCAAACCGGGGCCCCCCTGGGAGAGGCCACCCCGCACGGCACCCCTCCCACACCCGGAGGCCACGGTCACCCTCCCCAGGCTGCAGGGTCAGTGCCTAGGGCCCGAGTAGGGGCCTCCAGGGAACTCCAGGGGCGGGACGCTGCTGGGGAGGCCTGTGGCTGGCCTGACCCCCAGGGCCGACGGGGCCGGGTTTGAGCTCCTCCAGCACGACCGCCCGTCTCCTCTGCAGGCCCCCAAGCTCAGCCTGTGGCCAGGGGGCTCATGGCGGCCCCACAGCACTGCCTATCCTGCCCACCCATCTCTCCCCGTCCAGCACCTCCTGACGCCAGGCCACGGCCATCCTGGGACGGCAAAGCCTGGCACCCGCCCAGTTCTGAACTCAGTCTCCCTGGATGAGCGGGAGCCTTGGATGGAGGGAGGGACGTGCCCCGCCCCCGCCCCAGGCCCTGGGTCCCGAGTGCCAGGAGCTGCACACCTGGGGGACAGAGGGACAGAGGGACAGAAGCCCCGGACCACCCTTTCAGTACTGAATCTAGGATTCCAGAAGATTCTGTCCATGCAGAAGTCTTCCGAAGGCAGGAAAGTAAATGTTGCAAAACCAGTTGGCAAACAGGTGTGGTCTGTTGAGCCCGTGCCAGGCAGGGCGTGCTGGTGGCCCAAGCCCATCAGGCTGTGCATCAGCCCCTCCCCCAGGGGCCACCCCCTCCCCTCCCCTGCTGCCACCTCCCGTGGTAGATGTGCTTCTCATGCCCATGGGGTGAACTTGGCTGCGGGACGCGCTGTGGCCAGTGGGACACTGGTGGACGTGACACAAGCAAAGGCTGGAAATGGGCACGACTTGGCCTCTGGCACCTCCGCCGTGGCCATGGGTACGGGTCCCGGTACCGGCTGGTCCTGGGAGGAGCCGCCTGGGGCTGGGCGCAGCGGGACCTCACCCCACCCTGTGGCTGCAGGAGCACGCAGGAATGGCCAGCTTAGCCCTTGAGGCGCAGGGTGGGCTGGACCGCCAGGCAGCACCTAAGTCATGGGTGGCTGCGGGACAAATCACCCCACGCTCAGCAGCTTCACGCAACCAGCGTTTTTGATCTCACGCAGTGTCTGAGGGCCAGGAACCTGAAAGCGGCTCAGTTGGGCACTTCTGGTCCAAGGTCTCCCATGACATGGCCACCAAGGAGTGGCTCAGTCTGGGTCCCATGTCCCCATGGGCAGGAGGCTCAGCGCCTGGCCAGATGGGCCTCTCCGTAGGGCTGTGGAGCATGCCGCTTCTTCCAGAGGGAAGCCGGGGACGCTCCTGGCCTGATCTGGGAGAGGTGCTCCATCATGACTGCCCTTCTCCATTGGCCACACGGACCCTCATGCAGTGCTGGCGGGGATGGACATACACAAGGGCCATCTGTCCCCTGGCCAGCACATGCCCCCCTGGACCCGCAGCTTCCCCACCCCGCACACTCGTGGCCTCCTTCCCCACCTAGCCAGGCCTCCTAGCCCCCTTCCTCCTGTCTCCAGGTCTCTCTGCCGGCCTCCCACTCTTACCAGACTCAGCATCTTCCTCCAAACCCACCTCCCTCCAGGGCTCCCCAAGCCAGACGCTTCGGGACTCCCAGAGCCTTTGCCCATCCTCCTGGCTGCTCAGGTACCCTGTCCACCCTCCTAGATGCCCCTGTTCCCACCCCCATCACCTCCCAGGGCCAGTGCAGCCACCCCCAGCTCCGCAGCCCCCTCCTGGCCTTCCTGTCCATTCTCCCCCAGCAGCAGGGGAACCAAGCTGATGGGAACCACCCGGACTCCAATCCCAGCTCCCCCACAGTGAGTGATGGCACTCTTCTGTGCCTCGGTTTCCCCACCTGTGCAGTGGCTCCTCCAGAAGGCAGCGGTGGGGTTAGGGAGCAGGTGTGTGGTTAGCCAGCGCCTGTCTTCTCCGATTGTCTCCCCAGCCGCGCCCGCCCAGGGGGTCCTGCCCAGAGGCCAGTCTGGCCCTTGAGGCCACCTCCAGCCCATCGGTCCCCGGGCAGCTCCCTGCTTCTCCCCTTTCCCACCAGCAGCAAGCGGGGATCTTCACAAACCTGTCAGCTCTGCCCCTCCCGGTGCGGGCACAGCTCCTGCAGCCCCGGCAGACCCTCGCGGCGCCCCCGTCCAGGCCACTGAGTCCATCCTCCTCTGTCGTCCAGAGCAAGGCCTAGCACAGTAGGGAGCGAGCACGTGAACGAGTGAGCAGATGACGGGATCTTGAGGCACCTCAGGGGTTTCCCTCCCGCCCGCCCCCACCCTGTGGCTGCTGGAGAAGGAGGGAGCGGGGTCTCCCATTCGAGGGCATCTGCCTGCTGGGCCTGAGCTTGGCGCTGGGCGGTCGGGCTGTCCTGCAGCGCCACCGCGTGGCCGGCGAGCGCGGACACCCCTGCCCGCCCCAGGCCCCGCCGCCACCCAGGGCCACCCTGTGAGGAAGGGCCCCTTCCTGCTTCACAGGCGCTCTCGGGGGGCTCCAGCCAGCCCTGAGCCCTGCCCTCTGCCCCTCCCTCCGGATGCTGTCACACTGCTGTGGCCCTGCCCCTCCCCGAGTGCCCCAGGACACGTTCCCGCGAGGGTCCACCCGACCCTCGGGGCCCTTTGCGCCCACGTCCAAGCCCACAACCAGAGCCAGCGGGTCCCCTCCAACGCCCACCATGTGTCATCATCAGCCATGGCCTCTGGGCTCGCCTTGATTCCTTGCACATTTCCAGAATGTTCCCCAGACTCCGGAGGCCCTTGCTCTGTTCGCACTGCTGCCCGCACCCCCCACACCCCCGAGCCCAGGGCACCTCTCAGGGGGCGCAGGTGTCGTGTGGGCCACCTGTTGTGGGGACTCCCGTCCCCTCCACGCCCCCCACTCCCACTCCCACTCCCACCCTGCGGCTGACAATGCACTGCGGCCAGCACCCCCCGCCCGGCCCCCAGGTCTCAGGCGCAGAGGACACTTGGGTAGAGGGACGCAGCGGGCGAGACAAACGCATTTCCATCCTCAGACCCTCGCTGGGGACCCCCCGTGTCTGCATCGCCTGCACCCCCAGTGCCTGCTCCTCATTGCAGCCCCCCACCCCGGCCCATGGAAACCGTCCCCGATGCCCGTGCTGCTTCCCCCTCGCCGGCACAGGCTGGACCCCCCTGTTGACGGGACCCCCTTAACTCCCACCAGGAAGTGCTCCTGAGATATGAAAGCGGGAAGGGAAGCGAAGGCCGCGTGTCCCTCGGGAGCGAGCGGCAGGCGTGCGGGCCCGGGTGGGCACCCGGCGGCCTGTGGGGACCCACACTTGGAGCTGGTGGCCGCTGGAACATGACCAGAGGTGCCCTGCATGCCCCTGACGCCCGGAAGCTCCCGGGACAAGACCCCACCCCACGCCTCTGGCCGGGTTTGAAGCACCTAATTCTCTGTATTAAATAACCTCCTGCTTGAAATGCCCACAGGGGCACATGTTTTCCTACAAAAGCCAAGTGATGCAGAGTTTGGTAGCAGAAGTCGTTCCACGAAACAACCGGGACAGAGGCCTGGAATTGGGACTATGAGGTCAGCCAGGCACCTCCTGTAACTGCCAGGACGAAGCAGCTGCAGAGCCCTGCTGGGGGGGGGGGGGGGCAGGGCAGCCGACACGGAGGGCAGGTGGCCCCACTGTTGCTGAGTGTACTGGAAAGATGACATTTCCAAATTGGTAAACAAAGGGCTTTAAATGCTCAGTTCCAGGGAGAGTCAGAAAATCACGGACTAGATACATCGTCTGTGAAGGAAAGTCTTATTTCTCATAGCAGGACAGGTACATCTAGAAATGCTTCCCCAAATTTTACCCTGGGGCTGTAGGGTTACGACGTACGCTGGGTTCTCACCCTCACAGGCCACTTAGCTGGAGCTCTGCATGGAGAGGAGCTGGGATGGAGACAGCTGACCTCGACTGGGCTCCCAGCCCCACACCCCAAGTCCCACCAAGCTTCCCTTGCGAGCAGCAGCAGCCCTGTCTGCCTCGCACACCAGAAGAGCACACCTGCAGCAGCTACCTGCCTGGGGGCTGCTGCTTCCTCAGGCCCCAAGCCCTGGCCGGAGGAGCCCAAGCGCTTGGGTGAGTTTCTCCGCTGCCCAGTGGGTGCCTCCTGCAGACCCGTCCCGCCCTCCGGCCCCCCCACCCCCAGCACAGGCCCAGCTACCAGGTGGGGCTCGTCTTGCAGAATACTAGCCCATCTCACTCTTTATGGGGGGTCAGGGCCAGCTCACACCCTCTGGCCAGCATCCTGGCAGCAGGTGGGCCCATGTGCCCGCGGCAGTCACTGCTCTGAGCCAAGCCCGGCTCTCCGCGTGGGGTGGGCATTCCCATGTGTCCTTCCCCTCTGTCCTAGGAACAGGGACTGCTCCCTGCATTTGCCATTCCCGTGTCCCTTAGTCTTGTCCTGTTTCCTTTTGGTAGTTAAACATGGTTTCCTGGTTATTAGTCCTCTAGGTTAAACTACCCTGTTGAAATGACCCAGATGGGATCTGCCCCCTGGAACCGAATGAAACAGGATTTATTTTTTATTTTTGGGGTGCATGGGCTGGGAATCAAACCCAGGTGTCCCACATGGAAGGCGGGTATTCTAACCACTGAACCACCTGTGCACCCCGAAACAGGATTTATATAATGGTTGAAGGTTCAATCCAGTAAGGAGATATAATGATTATAAATATACATGCACTTCCCAAAGATATGAAGCACCATTTTTTGACAGAATTGAAGGGAGAAACAGAGAGTTGTACAATAGTTGGGAGACTTCAACACACCACTTTCAATAATTGATCGAGCATCTGTCTAATAACCAATCAGACCTAATGGACACATACAGGACACTCGGCCCAAGAAGAGCAGAAGACACATTCCAAGGGCACATGAAACATTTTCCAGGATAGACCACAGGCTCAGCCACAAATCATGCCTTTAATAAATTTAAAAATATCGAAATCACACAAAGAATCGTCTCAGATCACAATGGAATGAAGCTAGAAATCAATAACAGAAAGAAACTGGAAATTTTACAAATATGTGGAAATTAGTGCACAGTTAAACAGCCAATGGGTTCAAAGAAGGGGAAATTAGGAAACATTAGGATGAACGAAATACAAAACATGACATGCCAATACTTTTAGAATACAGAGAAGGGAGTGCCCAGAGGAATATTTATAGCCCTATACACTTAGATTAAAAAAGAAAAGATTGCAAACCAATAACCTAACTTCACATTTAAAGAAATTAGCATAAGAAGAGAAAAACTAAACCCAGTGAGTAGGCGAAAGGAAATAAAGATTAGAGCAGGGACAAATGAAATAGAGAATAGAAAACAATAGAGAGAATCAATAAAACCAAAACTTGGTGTTTTGAAAAGATCAATAAAGTCAACAAACCTTTAACCAGATTGACAAAGAAAAAGAGGGAGAGAGCCCAAATAATGAAAATCAGGACGTAAGTGGGGACATTACTACCAAGCTTATAGAAATAAAAAGGATTATAAGAGGATACTATGAATGACAATACGCCAACAATAGAAAACTTGGGTGAAACGGACAAATTCCTTGAAATTCCTCTGGTTAGAACCTGACCGAAACAGGATTTATATTATGGCGAAGGCTCAATCCAGCAAGGAGATATAATTATTATAAACATAGATGCACCTCCAAAATAGATGAAGCAAAAACTGACAGAATTGAAGGGAGAAACAGTTATATGACAATAGTTGGAGACTTCAGCACACCTCTTAATCTGATGCAAGAAGAAATAGAAAATCTCAACAAACCTGTAGTAAGTAAAGAGCTTGAATCAGTAATTTAAAACTTCCCCACAGAGAAATATCCAGGACTGGAAGGTTTCACTACTCATTTCTACAAAATATTTAAAGAAGATTACCACCAACCCTTCTCAAACTCTTCCAAAGAAATAGAAGAGGAAAGATTGGTTCCTGATTCATTCTATGAGCACAGCAGCATTATCCTGATACCAAAGTCAGATAAAGACAGCACAAGAAATAAAATTACAGACCGATATCCCTTATGGATAGAAATGCAAAAATCCTCAACAAAAGTCTTGGCAAACTGAATCCAACAGTATATTAAAAGAAGTATACACCGTAGCCAAAAGGGGTTTGTTCCAGGAATGCACGTGTGGTTCAACATAAGAAAAGCAATCAATGTAATACATCAAGAATGAAGGAAAAAAACCACATAAATGGATGCAGGAAAGGCATTTCACAAATCCAATATCCCTTCATAGTTTAAAAGAAAAAAAAAACACTCTGAAAACTAGAAAGAGAAGGGTACTTTCTCAACATATAATAAAGCGCATTTATGAAAAACCCACAGCAAATTTCACACTCAATGCTGAGAGACTGAAAGCTTTTCCCTTAAGATCAGGAACAAGACAAGGATGCCCACTGTCACCACCATTATTCAGCATCATACTGGAAGTTCTGGTCAGAGCAACCAGGTGAGGGAAATATTCAGAAATATTTGTTGAATGAATGAATGAGGCTCATCACAATGTGTTTTTTTAATATACAATATCAATAAAATCTAACGGAAATAAGCCAAACATCTAGCAATACGAATGTTAATTGAGAAAGAATACAAACCTACATACATAAATTATTTCAGTTTTTAAAGTTAATAGGAAATACTATGAAAGAAAATGTCAGCGATGCATATCCCTTTGGTTTATAAGTATCTTTTCCTTTTTTCTCCATCTTTTGTCATAATCATAATCAGCACTGAAATATATATCTGGATGTGGTTAAAGGAGAAATGTTAGGTTGTATATATGGTAATAGAATTAAAACTTTAAAAAAAATCCATGGGACTACATCACACAAAAAGTGAACCTTAAGTTAAACCATGGACTATTGTTAATAGCACAATTATTAAAATGCACTTTCATCGATGGTAGCAAACGTTCTATACCAGGGCAAGGTGTTAATAAGAGGGTGGGATATAGGAATCCAGCTTTTACGCATGATTGTTTTGTAAACCCACAACTTCTCTAATAATAATTTTTTAAGATATCGGCCATCTCTTTCTAAGCCCACATGGCAGGTGAACTCACTGCCCTGCCCCCTCTACGAAGGACATGACTCCCAGGGGTGTAAATCTCCCTGGCAACGTGGGACAGAACTCCCAGATGAGCCAGGACCCGGAATCAAGGAATAGAGAAAACCTTCTTGACCAAAAGGGGGAAAAGAGAAATGAGACAAAGTAAAGTTTCAATGGCTGAGAGATTTCAGAATCAGGAGGTTCTCCTGGAGGTTATTCTTACACCTTATATAGCTATCCCTTTTTAGTTTATGGTGTACGGGAGTGGCTTGAGGGAAGTACCTGAAATTGTTGAGCTGTGTTCTAGTAGCCCTGACTCTTGAAGAAAACGGTCTAATTATATAGTTTTTACAATGTGACTGTGTGATTGTGAAAACCTTGTGTCTGATGCTTCTTTTATCCAGGGTATAGACAGATGAGCAAAAAATATGGATAAAAAATAAATAATAAGGAGACAAAGGGTAAAGTAAATTGGATAGATGGAAATACTAGTGGTTGATGAGAGGGAGGGGTAAGAGGTATAGGATGTATGAATTTTTTCTTTTATCTTCTTATTTCTTTTTCTGGAGTGATGCAAATGTTCTGAAAAATGATCATGGTGATGAAAACACAGCTACGTGATGATATTGTGAGGCACTGATGGTACATCATGTATGGAATGTTTGCATGTTAAGGTTTATCAATAAAAATATTTAACAAAACAATTTTTAAAAGATATTGGCAAAAAATAAATAACTAAATAATAAATTATTGTGAAAAAGAAAGAAAGAACTCTGCAACCTGGAATGGAGAATGCTGCTTGAATTCAAATGCAACTGACAATCGTTCCTCACCAGTGGAAGGAACAGTGATTGAGAAAAATAACCTCTCTTTGTTTGAAAACCCTTGGAAACATGTCTTGCAAGAGAATGTTTGTTCTCCTCAAGACCCACCACAGTTGTCACTTGTTGCCGTGAGACTCCCGCTGTCAAGTTTTAGGGGCCCCATACCCAGTGTGACCCAGGAGGAAGGAGCTTTCACCAGAGATTGGCCTAATTTTTTCTGTAAAGGACCAAACAATAAACATTTAGTCTCTGTGGGCCACTATGGCATCTGTCCCTTTTCCTTCTCCTTTTTCTCCCTCTTACTTTTTTTTTTTGGCATGGGCAGGCACAGGGAATCGAACCCGGGTCTCCGGCGTGGCAGGCACGAACTCTGCCTGCTGAGCCACTGTGGCCCGCCCCCTCTTCCTTTCTTTTTCTTTTGGTTTTTCATTGTGACTTCGCGGGTTTCTTTCACAATCTTTTAAAAATCTTTATTAGGTTGAGGGCCATACAAAAAATAGGTTGCAGGCTGAATTTACAGGCTGCAGTTTGCCAAGAAATTGGAACGCTTTGCAAATATGTTTTGGAACCTAAGTGGAGATAAGTGTGGGAGCAGATTCTAGACCTAGGAAGTTGAGCGGTAATTCTGGATGGTTCGAGCCACTTCCTCAGATGATTGACGGAACCTTGAACTCAAACTGGTGGCCCACGGTTGATGCGCTCGAGCCTCCAAAGTTCCCTGGTATGACACAGCGGAGGGAATCCAGGGGTGTAGGGAGATGGGACTGTCGGACTGGGGCCTCCAAGCACAGCTGCCTTCGCCTAGCATGGCCGCAGCCCCCTGAGGATGCACAGAAGGCACCACCTCCAATAAAGCAAAGGAAACACCTTAGAGAGGGGTCCTCATCCCTGGAAAGTTCTGTGGTCGCTCTCCTTCGTGGGTCAAGTATGACCGTGGGGGCAGTCACTGGGATGGTGTTCTAGTTTGCTAGCTGACAAAATGCAGTATACCAGAAGCAGAATGGCTTTTAAAAGGGGAATTTAATAAGTTGCTAGTTTACAGTCCTAAGGCCAAGAAAATGTCCCAATGAAACAAGGCTATAGTAATGTCCAATTTAAGGCATCCAGGGAGAGATATCTTGGTTCAAGAAGGCCGATGATGTTCAGGGTTTCTCTCTCAGCTGGAAGGGCACATGGTGAACACAGCAGCATCTGCTGGCTTTCTCGTGGCTCTACCAAAAGGGACTCTCTCCAAAAGATTTCCTCTTGTGAAGGATTCCAGTAAGCAACTCCACCTTCAGTGGGTGGAGACACACCTCCATGGAAATCTTCTAATCAAAAGTTACCACCCACAATTGGGTGGGTCACATCTCCATGGGAACAATCAAAATGCTCCCACCCAGCAATATTGAATGAGGATTAAAGGGCATGGCTTTTCTGGGGTCCACCACAGATTCAAACCGGCACAGATGGGTTCCCTGATTTCGGCAGGGATGACAGGATTCCCAGGAGCATAGTCCGAGAGGTAACGGTCAGCTGCCAAGGACAAGGGGACGTGAGCACGGTGAAGGGACGCACTGGCAATCAGCGTGCCGTGGCCTGCAAAGATGGCTGGTTAATTGTAGTGTCCCAGGAAGGACATGGACAGGCGGCCCACTAGAAATAGCACTTCATCCTGGATAAGAGAGAAAAACCCAAGGTCTGGCAGCCAAATCCTGACTTGGGTCACCACCACAGGGAGCCGTGACCTGTCACCCAGTTCCGAGGTCTATGCCAGTCCACACCTGGAACCCCTTGATCGAAGGGGTGACCAGGTCCCCTTGAGGAAGGATCCTGAAGCCCTGCCGAGTGCCGTCCATAAATCTACCTCCATGCCTTCCCCAAGGGGACCGGCACCCACTTACTAAAGTAATTGTGCCCTGGGTAAAAGGGAATACCCAAACATTTCAGGAAATGCAAGACATGGTTCTGAATTGATGCTAACTCCTGGGGACCCAAATTACCTCTGTCACCCCCCAGTCCAGGTGGAGGTTTACGGTGGTCAGTGATATACGGAGTCTCGGGCCACCCTGCGGCTACTTCCTCAGCCCTGGAGCGTATGCTTGGAAGAGACCTACTTGGCGAGTGGCAGAATTCTAATATTTCCTGGTAAGATGAGCTCAGCGGAAGTGACTAGAACTTCCCCTCCCTGCAAGTTAATAAACTGGAAACAATGCTGCACCCCTGGGGGAAATGCAGGGGCTGGTGCCATCACCTCAGACCAGAGAGACATAGATGGGGCGACATCTGTCCTTCCTCGCCTCACCTGTCGAGTCCCTGCAGCTTCTCCCTTGGAGAAAGGCTGTGGGTTGCTGCAAACTTAGGAGCGTCTCTACTGGGACAACCACCCCCCGCCCACCCCCAGCGCGTGGCCATTGCTTTTTCCTCCACGGATGTGCAAAGACGGAGAGAGGCGGTCTGCGTCCACCCAGCCTGGCCAAGGTGCCCCTGCAGACCTGACCCAGGTAGGAAGGGACCCGGTGGCGCTGGGAGCTCCCACTGATGGGATGTGATGACACGCTGATTGGATCTGAGGGGCAGGGGGTGGCGAGTCTTTTAGATGTCTTAGTAAGACATATGCAAACCGGAGGGTGGAAGTAAACCCACCCAAATTCAGAATCCCCCTTATCCTAGTGTTTTCGAGATCCAAAGGTCTGGAAAAAGGTCAAAAATAAGTTGCTGAACCTCGCAGCACTTACCACGAATAAAGAGGGACAATGCTCGGTGGGTATTTTTGTCAAGTGGAAGCGGACTATATGGGACAGACTGCGGATTCGAACCCGTGACCCGAGGCCTCTGGACCTGCCGCGAGGGGGGCGGAGCCATTCGGGCTTCGCGTTCTGAGGCGCCTGGCCCTGCGCGGCCGCCGTAGTGAGTCGACTCTAGGCTACGGTGGCCGTGGTGGCGACGGGGGTGGCGGCGGCGACTCGGGCTCGGCCGGAACTGGGGCGCGGCGGGAGCGGGGGCCGCGGCGTGGCCGGGCCGGCGTCGCCGCTATGGGCAACCTTTTCGGCCGCAAGAAGCAGAGCCGGGTCACGGAGCAGGACAAGGCCATCCTGGTGAGAGGGCGCCGCGGGGCGCAGCCCGGAACCCCGCCTCCTGCCCCGGGATTGCGGCCGCCGGCGCCCTGGCCGGGGGTGCGCGCAGGTTGGGGGCCCCACCCGGGAACACTGATGTTGGCGACGGGGACGGCGACACCCGGAGTGAGGTCTCGCTCGGCCTTTGCCGGGCTGTCCGGCTGAGGAGCCCCGGGGACGGCTTCAGCCACTGGTCGCAGTTTTCGGGTAGCGAAACTGAGGCGCACAGGGGCAGCGTGGGGGGCTCAAGGTCACAGGACGGCGGGGGACAGGCAGGCGTCAGCGCTGTCCGGGAGCCCCGGCCCCACGGCCCCAGTCCGGTGCGGGCCACCACCCGCGCACCTCCTCGCTCCCTCCCTCCTCGACCGGCTCTGGGCCCGGTCGCTGGTTGTCCCCGCTGCCTGTGGCCGTAGGGACACGTCCCTCTCGCGGGCTCCGGCGTCGTCTGGCTTTCGGGGCGGATAGCTCACCCCTGATTCAGAGCCGTAGAATCCGCCTCTTTGGCGGGCTTGGCCAACTCGCACAGTGACTTGTTGGGCCCTGGTGACGTTTCCTTGCAGGGGCCCTGTGTCCACAGAATGTGACTCGCTTAGGAATTGCCAGGAGCACAGTGTGACTATTAGAGGAGGGCCCTTACTTCTGGAGCTGGTGGAAACCACCCAGCAATCTTGTAGCCAGACTTTGGCTATAGATACCTCTACACTTACATCTGCAATTTCCTGAACTTTGGCACCGCCGGAACAAGTCTGGGACCAGAAGCCCCGAGTCACGTTCTTTATGGCATATTTTCTCCTGCGTTTGTGCCAGCCTTCTGCCCTTTAATTGTGGCCTCCTTCAGGCCATGCCAGCCCTGCCCTTTAATTGCTCACCTGACGCTGAGTCTGAATCCTTGGCTTGTTTGGGTAGGATGGGCTCATCACACTGCCCAAACCATCACCCGACCCAGGGACTCAGGGTCTAAAGAACCCAGTCAAAACCTGTGGAACCACCAGGCATTTGAATAGGATTTGAGCAAGATGGCTTTCCCACCCTGCCATGGTCCTTGCTGTCATCTGCTGAGTCCCGTTAATCCCATAAAGCACCTTGATATGAAAGGTGTCAAGTGCTGGGGGAGCATTGGGTGAGCCTGTGCCACCGCCCCAGACCAATGACGCAGTACCCGTCCTGCTGCGCAGCTGGTCCCCATACAGCACTGAGGAGGAGGAGAAGGGTTACATCCCTACTGAGAGGCCCAAGCACCTCTTCCGGGGCAGTCCGATAGGAAGGTTAGCTTCTATGGAAAGAAACCTATGATAGAAGTGATGGGACGTATTCAGAATGATCCATTTTTGTATAGACAAAAACATGTCAGGAGAGAGCTACTCAGCAGGTTTACCTGCTGATGTGTTCTCTTCTAAAGTTTCCATGAGAAAAATGTGTTATCTTTGTACTGAAAGATAAACAAATACAAATAAAATATAGTTTCGTACCTTGCTTCTGAAACCATGAGTTATGAAAGATCCTTAACTCAAGTACCCTGGACAGAGAAGATGGGCATGCTTGTCACTAGGGAAGACAGGCGCAGCAGAGGGGTGCAGGAGGGGGGGGGTGCAGTGTCCGCGGGAGGCCCGGCCCTGCCTCTGCCCCAGGTTGTGCCCAGTGCCCACATTCTGCATCTCAGCTGCATCTCAGCTGCCCCTCAGCAGACCTGGGGCAGGGTAGGGAGCCCTTACTCCCCACGGCAAGTCTTTCTTTTCTCTGGACTCGCCTCTGGGTTTCTGTTCAAGTAGGCTTGCTGCTTTGCCAAGAATTCACTTTGGGGGGTTTCCCCAGGGAAGAGGGACCCCTGCCCCTTTCTGCCTTAAACAGAGTCTAAGGGGCTCAGGAACAAAATACTTAGCATATAACAGAGCAAAACATTGCTTTATATTTCCTGGGATAATATGAGCCAAGAAAACATGCTGCTCCTTGACCCTCTACCGACGCTTCTTATTTTACAAGTTGCTGCCTGGCCATACCTGCACCCCTTTGGCTCCTCCCTCATCTCTTTCTGAGACCAGATTCAGCTATTATACTCCCTTGGCATGGATAATGGCCTTTGGGGGGCAGCAGTGCCAGCATCAAGACAAGGAAAGGTGGTAGCTCTTCCAAACCGGGGAGGACCAAGCACATAGCCTGGTCCTGGGGCAGGGATGCCTCTCATTGTAGCAAGGAGAGGCAGTGAGCACTGCATGGCACCTGACCCACGGGGATGGGCACGAAGAGGAGACAGTCAAGATGGCAGGGGCTATAAAACAGGCCCTTCGGGTAACACTGTGTCTAAGCTGGCGATTTCTCACTGTGTTTGAAAAAAATACTCATATCCTTATCCAAATTTTCTCATAATAACGTACTTTAAGGAAAAACCCTCATTCATGAGGAGTGCCAACTGCTAAGAAATGTTCGTCATAACATTTTCTGAAATAATGAAATTTGGAAAAAATGAAATTGGCCTACAGTCAGGAAGGACTGATTAAATTGTGTGTTGACCCTGTGTCCTCCCTGGGACACAGGCGCTCATCGAGAGTCCACAAATAGACACCCAGGGCACCATCTGTTGTCCGTTCAGATATAATGCTAAGTGCA
The DNA here is from genome assembly GCA_004026745.1 of Myrmecophaga tridactyla. NCBI lineage: Eukaryota > Metazoa > Chordata > Mammalia > Pilosa > Myrmecophagidae > Myrmecophaga > Myrmecophaga tridactyla. Next base: position 24,916 of record PVIY010037035.1, read on the forward strand.
AAGAGCAGGGATGCCAAGCACATTTTTAAAGATGGCTAAAATCCAAAAGGAGGAAAGCCTGGAAGGGAACACCCCAAATCTTA
>PVIY010037036.1:0-24995 GCA_004026745.1 Myrmecophaga tridactyla
ATAGATGGAAAGGCATACCGTGTTCATGGATTGGAAGACTAAATATAGTTAAGATGTCAATTCTACCTAAATTGATTTGCAGATTCAATGCAATACCAATAAGAATCCCAAACACTTACTTTTCAGAAATAGAAAAACCAATAACCAAATTTATCTGGAAGGGCAGGGTGCCCCGAATTGCTAAAAGTATCCTGAGGAAAAAAAACGAAGCTGGATGTCTCATGTTGCCTGACTTTAAGGCATATTATGAAGCTTCAGTGCTCAAAACAGCATGGTACTGGCATAAAGATAGATATATTGACCAATGGAATAGAACAGAGTGTTCAGATATAGACCCTCTCATCTATGGACATTTGATCTTTGATAAGGCAGTCAAGCCAACTCACCTGGGACACAACAGTCTCTTCAAAAAATGGTGCCTAGAGAACTGGATATCCATATGCAAAAGAATGAAAGAGGACCCATATCTCACACCCTATACAAAAGTTAACTCAAAATGGATCAAAGATCTAAACATTAAGTCTAAGACCATAAAACAGTTAGAGGAAAATGCAGGGAAATATCTTATAAATCTGATACTTGGAGGCAGTTTTATGGACCTTACACCCAAAGCAAGAGCACTGAAGAAAGAAAGAAATAAATGGGAACGCCTCAAAATTAAACACTTTTGTGTATCAAAGAACTTGATCAAGAAAGTAAAAAGACAGCCTACACAATGGGAGACAATATTTGGAAATGACATATCAGATAAAGGTCTAGTATCCATAATTTATAAAGAGATTTTTCAACTCAACAACAAAAAGACAGCCAATCCAATTACAAAATGGGAAAAAAACTTGAACAGACACTTCTCAGAAGAGGAACTACAAATGGCCAAAAGGCAAATGAAGAGATGCTCAACTTCCCTGGCCATTAGAGAAATGCAAATCAAAACCACAATGAGATATCATCTCACACCCACCAGAATGGCCATTATCAAGAAAACAGAAAATGACAAGTGCTGGAGAGAATGTGGAGAAAGAGGCACACTTATCCACTGTTGGTGGGAATGTCAAATGGTGCAACTGCTGTGGAAGGCAGTTTGGCAGTTCCTCAAAAAGCTGAATATAGAATTGCCATATGACCCGGCAGTACCATTGCTAGGTCTCTACTCAGAGGACATAAGGGCAAAGACACAAACGGACATTTGCACACCAATGTTTATAGCAGCATTATTTACAATTGTGAAGAGATGGAAACAGCCGAAATGTCCATCAACAGACGAGTGGCTAAACAAACTGTGGTATATACATACGATGGAATATTATGCAGCTTTAAGACAGAATAAAATTATGAAGTATGTAACAACATGGATGGACCTTGAGGACATTATGCTGAGTGAGATTAGCCAGAAACAAAAGGACAAATACTGTATGGTCTCACTGATATGAACTGACATTAGTGAATAAGCTTGGAATAATTCGTTGGTAATAGAGACCATCAAGAGATAGAAATAGCGTAAGACGTTGGGTAATTGGAGCTGAAAGGATACAGACTGTGCAACAGGACTGAATGTAAAAACCCAGAAATGGACAGCACAATACTACCTAACTGTAATACAATTTTGTTAAAACACTGAATGAAGCTGCATGTGAGAATGATAGAGGGAAGAGGGCTGGGGGCATAAATTAAATCAGAAAGAAAGATAGATGTTAAAGATTGAGATGGTATAATCTAGGAATGCCTAGAATGTATAATAATAGAGACTAAATGTACAAATTTTAAAAATGTTTTTGCATGAGGAAGAACAAAGGAATGTCATTACTAAAAGGTGCTGAAAATAGATGGTAATTAATATTTTTAAATGTCACCTTATGTGTGAGACTAAAGCAAAAATGTTTATTTGGTACAAATTTATATTTTGACTAGTGCATTTCCTAATATAACTTATGTAGATAGTTTGATTGAACACCATAAGTACTTGGAATCTCAGGTAGGACATGAGATTTTGTTGGTTTGCCCGGAGTGATGCCCCGATGAATCCCAGAGTGATTCAATCAGTGAGTGGAAAAGTATTTGCATAGCCCCCTTCAGGGAATGGTGAGAACAGGGAGAAATTCAACTTCCCCAAGTTGAATTCTTGATATTCTCACAAGCAGTGTGGACAACCAAAGCTATAGGCTGAGCCCCCAGTCTTGGGGTTTGTTCATATGAAACTTAACCCCACAAAGGATAGGTCAAGCCTACTTAAAATTTAGGCCTAAGTGTCACCCCCAAGAGAGCCTCTTTTGTTGCTCAGATGTGGCCTCTCTCTCCAGCCAACACAACAAGCAATCTCACCACCCTCCCCCTGTCTATGTGGGACATGACTCCCAGGGGTGTGGACCTTCCTGGCAACGTGGGACAGAAATCCTAGAATGAGCTGAGACTCAGCAGCAAGGGATTGAGAAAAACCCTAGAATGAGCTGAAACTGAGCATCAAAGGATTGAGAAAACCTTCTCGACCAAAAGGGGGAAGGGTGAAATGAGACAAAGTGTCAACGGCTGAGAGATTCCAGAGTTGAGAGGTTGTCCTGGAGGTTATTCTTACGCATTGAGTAGATATCACCTTGTTATTCAAGATGTAAGGGAGAGGCTGGAGGGAACTGCCTGAAAATGTAGAGCTGTGTTCCAGTAGCCATGTTTCTTGAAGATGATTGAATAATGATATAACTTTCACAATGTAACTGTGTGATTGTGAAAACCTTGTGTCTGATGCTCCTTTTATCTACCTTGTCAACAGACAAGTAGAATATATAGAATAAAAATAAATAACAGGGGGAACAAATGTTAAAATAAATTTAGTTTGAAATGCTAGTGATCAGTGAAAGCGAGGGGTAAGGGATATGGTAGGTATAATTTTTTTTTCTGTTTTCATTTTGTTTCTTTTTTCTATTGTCTTTTTATTTCTTTTTCTGAATGGATGCAAATGTTCTAAGAAATGATGAATATGCAACTAAGTGATGATATTGTGAATTACTGATTATCTATGTTAATTTTTATTTCATTTGTTAATTTTTTAAATTAATAAATAAATTTTTAAAAAGTGAGCAAATTGCAAACAATGGCAGAGTCCATTGTGATGTCTATAGATGATCCTGGGACTACATAATGGCACTGGTTTTCTGTGCACCTCAGTTGCCTCACCAGTAAAATGGGATGCAAATAGCATCCTGGCTGAAGGAGGGGAGTTATGTGAGGTAGCCATGTAGATCCTCTCCAGTTTTGAGATTTATGATTCATTTGAAAGAGCCATTGGTGAGGAATAGTGATGACTGCAAGTATGTAAAGGCCCTAACATTAGACTAAAACATTGTTGTGCTCCAAAAAGCCTCCCCCTCCTCATTCCTACCCTAGTTCATACTGAATTGCAAAGATTTCCCTGCAGCGAATGTGCATCACTTAGAAAGGCAGGATGTCTCCATTTGAGGCATTCACCAGCCTAGACACCTGGACACAACCATTTTGAAGTCACAGAGTACTGGTCACCTCACTGGAAGCACAAACACTTTGAGACTAACCTGCTTGGGCCATATGCATGATCAATTCAGCAATATAAAGATAGGACACCTCATAACAGCTCTGAGTTAATACACACTCCCACCCCTCAGATTTCAGTCTTTTCCTTTGTAGCAGAATTACCTTGTGCCTATATAATGCAAAGTTGCTTTGCAATGGCTAGAATGAGTAGAAAATTGACTATAGAAAAAGAGTTAAGGGTGGTGCGATGGTGGCTCAGTGGCAGAATTCTCGCCAGCCATGCCAGAGACCTGGGTTTGATTCCCGGTGCCTGCGCACATTAAAATAAAAAAGAGCTAATAGATAATCTATTGTACTGCATAGGAGTATCTGGCAGGAAGGTGAACAGAACACAATGTTAGGTCCTACTCTAACCAGTAATTGTGTTGTCATTAATGGTTCAGAAGAAAGGAAGAAAAAGGCAGTCAGATTCAGTCGGCAGAAGAGGCCCCACTAAGGGTCATCAAGGTAGCAAGGACAATAAAAACAATGGATATGGATATAAAAGCAAGCTATGCTGGGGTCTAGTTGGGGGAGGAGGCCCTATTTATCTGGAAGATAAATTGAAACCCACCATTCTCAGGAGGTACGTGTGATGGGATGGTGGGAGTTTGGCAGTATCAGTGAGAAGACAGAGATACCACAAAACCAGCCTGAAGGTTTTTTGTTCTAAGATGTAATGAACAGACCTGTGTCAGTAAGCAATAAAACTGTATTCATATAAATGAGGTACAAAGGAAGAGGAATCTCCCAACCAGACTGTTAATCAAGGAAACCATGCATTTTCTTTTGTTTTTATTTTATTTTGCTCAGAATATCTAAATATATGTTATTTATCCATCTTCACATTTGTTCCTTCAACAAGCATTTACTGATGCACTTGCTTTTTTCTGTTCTAGGCAAAGTATGTCAAGGGATACTGAAGCCAGATAAGAGGCAGTTCCTGTCCTCAAGAAGCTTAAACTATAGGAGAGGAGACAAGACAAGATAACCAAACAAGCTTTAGTAGGAAGGCAGTGATGTCAACTTGAAGACAAACTAGCCTTCATGAACAGATGGATGGATTATTTTGTTCTCCAGGACAGGATGATCAAGATTCTACCTCCTCAATGCCATGTGATCCAAGGGATGCACCTTTAACCAACTAGCCAGGCCTCTGCAGGTAGCTACAAACCACTAGGATTAGATGAGTCAATGTCTTAAATGGGTGTTCCTGGCAAAGAAGACTCATAGGCTTCTCCTCAACCCTAAAGATGGATCTGTAGAAAAGGGACTACCCCTCTCTAAGTGGACCAACATTTTGGAAATGACACTCATGGTCTCATTCCTCACATTCCCAAATGCTCACTGCTAAGTGGAGCTGGGTTAAAAAAGTAAACATCACACTGCTTCCAGATAGAAAAACAGTCAGAATCACACACTGGGACACGTTATTACCATTTATATTGACTGAGAAGTGAGTCTTGGAAATCAGCCATGAAGCACTCAAATACAATTATTAGTCAGCAACAAAAGATAGCCAACTACCCCAGCCCTGTCACACAAACACAACACCATATATATCCATAAATTAAAAACCAAACACATTTTGAAATAACTCTTGAACTAAAGAGGAATTTAAATTGATTCTACAATTGTTTTTAGAACTGAATGATGATGAGGGCAATATATATCAAAGTGTGATGGATGCAAGCAAAGTGATATTCAGAGAAAAGCATAGAGCCTTAAATTCACATTTCAGAAAATAAAAACAGCTAGAAAGCAAATGAATTAAGCTATTGTTTTATTTTCCTAGGCTGCTTAAGCAAGTACCATGAAATGGGTTGTCTTAAGCAATGGGAATTTATTTGCTCATGGTTTTGAGACTAGGAAAATGTCCAAATCTAGACACCATAAAGATGATGCTTTCTTCCCAAAGACTGGCTTTCTGGGGCTGACTGCCAGTGATCCTCGGCTCCTCTGTCACAGGGCAAGGCACATGGCATCTCCTAGTCTTGCCCTTCTCTTCTGGGCTCCATTGATGTAGCATCTTGCTTTCTGTATCTCTCTCTCTCTCTCTCTCAATCTGTCTGCATTTCTTTTTCTTACAAAGGACTCCAGTAATCAGATTAAGACCCATGCTGGACCATGCTTTAACTGAAGTAACCATATCCAAAGTTTCTACTTACAATGGGTTCACAGCCAAGGAATAGATTAAGTTTAATAATATGTTTTTATGGGATATGTACAGCTTCAAGCTATCATACTCCACCCTTTAAACTCCCCAAAGACATGTTCTTTCTATATGGAAAATGCATTCATTCCATCACAATGTCTCAAAAGCCTTAAGTCATTTTAGAAACAATGCTTTGTACAAAGTCTAATCAAAATTGGTTATGGGAGTGGTCTGTCCTGGGGCACAATAATCCTGTGGGTGGACCTGTAAAACCTAGAGAACAAGTCATCTGCTTCTAATATATAGTGGAGGGACAGGCATAGAATAAACATTCCCACTCCCACAGGGAGAAATTGGAAGGACAGCAGGGGCCCTGGATCCCAAATAATTCCAAAACCAAACAAAGCATACACCATTAGATTTCAAGGTATGAGACTCATCTTTGGAATGATATTTTGTCTTCCAGGCCTGATGAAGTTGCAGTCCCACACCTTCCAAGTGCTTGCTTAGCAGCCATTCCCTCCTTGAAGACTAGGGTGAAGTCTCTACCCTCTTCAAGCATTGGGACGGTAGCCAGGTTCTCTACAATCCCTGGGGCAGAGGATTTGCCCTCTTGGAGCATTGGGGTGGCAGAACTTTTCCTGAACAATGGATTGGAAGGCCTTTCCTCTCCCAGAGTCAGGGTAGACTCACCCTTTCCACATACATGGGTGATCCTGCTCTCTTGGCCCAAGAAGATGTCTTTGGTTCAGACTTCAAATTCCATGGTTTTGCCCTTGAAGTTATTTTTCCTTCACATTGTCCCTTCTCTGTCCCTTTCAGTCCAGGCTGGCAGTGGTTCCATTCATACAAACTGTGTAAGAAACTTGTTGGATTTGCATGTGTGCTGGTTTGAAAGGACGTATGTACCCTAGAAAAGTCATGTTTTAATCCTAATCCCATTTTGTAAAGGCAACTGTTTCTTCTAATCCCTATTCAGCATTGTATGCTTGAAATTGTAATCAGATCATCTCCCTGGAGATGTGATTTAATCAAGAGTGGTTGTTAAACTGGATTAAGTGGAGGCGTGTCCCCACTCATTTGGGTGGGTCTTGATTAGTTTACTGGAATCCTATAAAAGAGAAAACATTTTGGAGAAAGAGAGAGATTTCTGAGAGAGCAGAGAATTACATAGCCACAAGAAGCAGACAGTCTACCATCCAGTGACCTTTGGAGATGAAGAAGGAAAACACCTCCCGGGAGCTTCATGAAGCAGGAAGACAGGAGAGAAAGCTAGCAGATGATGCCAAGTTCGCCATGTGCCTTTCCAGCTGAGAGAGAAATCCTGACTGTGTTCACCATGTACCTTCTCACTTGAGAGAGAAACCCTGAACTTCATCGGCCTTCTTGAACCAAGGTATCTTTCCCTGGATGCCTTTGGTTGGACATTTCTATAGACTTGTTGTAATTGGAACATTTTCTCAGCCTTAGAACTGTAAACTAGGAACTTATTAAATTCCCCTTTTTAAAAACCATTCTGTTTCTGGTATATTGCATTCCAGCAGCTAGCAAACTAGAACAGCATGCATCACATAGGGGTCCAAATCAAGAGACAGTAGGATTTTCCACAGATCCTTCCTGGATACCTGCATCTTTGAACCTGATTTGCACTGAAATGGCTGACTGGTCCCTTGTTCAGTTAAACCCTCACATAGAGCACTATTCTTTGGGGATTCACATTCTAGAAGCTCAGAATTTTCCAAACCATCAATTTCTGGTTTCTTTGTGCCAGGAGTTTATTTCTCAACATATCCTTCTCCTCTTGCATTTTACTATAAGCTTCAAGGAGGGCCAGGGTTACACTTTCCACACTTAGCTTAGAAATCTCCTCAGCTAAATATCCAGGTTCATTGCTTTCAAGTTCTGCCATCCAGCCAACATCAGAACTCAATTTTGCCAAGTTCTCTGCTACTTTAAAACAAGCATCATCTTTTCTTCAGTTTCTAATAACACATTCATCATTTTCTCCTGATGCCTCATTGGAAGCACCTTTAGCATACATATTTCTACCAACAGTCTTGTCAAAATAATCTAAACCCTTTCTGTCAAGCACCTCAAAATTCTTCCAGCCTCTAACCATTACCCAATTCCAAAGCGATTTCTATATTTTTGCTATTTGCAATATAGGAGCACTCTACTCATGCTACCAAAATCTGTTTTAGTTTCCTAGGCTGCTTAAGCAAATATCATGAAATGTGTTGGTTTAAACAATGGAGTATATTCACTCATGGTTTGAGGCCAGGAAAATGTTCAAATCAAGGCATGATTCAAAGTGTGATGATTTATTTCTAATGACTGGCATTTGGGGGCATTCTGGGGCTGGCTGCCAGTGATCCTTGTCTCCTCTGCCACAGGGATGCACAAGGTAGCATCTCCAACTGGCTTCTCTCTTCTCTTCTAGATGTGGCTTCTTGCCTCCTATAGCTTTCTATCTCTGTGTCTGCATTTCTTTCTTTTATAAAGGACTCCAATAATTAGATTAACACCCATCCTGGGCCATGCCTTAACTGAAGAAACTTCATCAAAAGGTCCTACATACAATGGGTTCGCACTCACAGAAATCGATTAAGTTTAAGATTGTTTTTTTGGAGTGCATACAACTTCAAACCACCATAGCTATCAACACCAGAATTTAGAAAAACCACGGTAAAATAAACCCATGGAGAGTAGAGGGAAGGAATTGACAAATATAAAAGCAGAAATTAGTGAAATAGAAAACAAAATAGTGTTAATCTATACAACTAAAACTCTTTTGTAAAATCAAATGTTTAGTAGGTACTATTAAGAAAAAAGAAAAAGAACACACAAACAACACCGGAACAATGTACAGGTACCAGGGTGATTTCTTGACCCAACAGCTCTGTAGTTTGGTAGAAAGTTTAGAGGTGGAACAAACTGAAATTATACATGCTCTTCTTGGCTTGATTCCTAAAAGCAGGCAGACAATAGGGTTCCTTATGGGGATCTGATCAGTTGGGCTTAGACCCTTCCAGACCACTCTTTCCTACCTCTCTTCCCCCAAGCATGATCCTGTTCCCAGGTGAGGCTGAGCTTATGTGGTATGTACACAAACCTCTCTTTGAATTTTTTCATATCTAGGAAATCCACAAATGTATTATTTCAGTTTTCTTGGTCCATCAGTCCAGAGTTTAGCTCAACTGAAACCAAAGCTCTTCTCCCAGTGACCCGTGCTGCTTATGCATTCTTTTGCATTGAATACAGTACTTAGGCTAAAGCATGGAGCTACACTGCACTCACCAAATATTCATGATATTAAAAGCCTTTTGTTAAAATAGGTACTTCCTTACTGTGCTGGTTTGAAAGGATTTATGTACCCTAGAAACCCTAGGGTTTCTTAATCCTAATCCAATCTTGTGGAGGCAGCTGTTTCTTTTAAACCCTATCCAGGACTGTATGTTGGGAATTGGATTAGATTATCTTCACAGAGATGTGACTTGCCCAATTGTGGGTATTAACCTTTCATTAGAGGGGGATTTGACTCCACCCATTCCAGATGTGTCTTGATTAGTTTGCTGGAATCCTTAAAAGAGCCAGAGACCTTTGGAGCTGAAGAAGGAAAATGCCCTTGGGGGAGCTTCATGAAACAAGAAGCCTGGAGAGAAAGCTAGCAGACGTCACCATGTTTGCCATGCACCTTTCCAGTTGACAGAGAAACCCTGAACATCATCAGTGTTCTGGAACCAAGGTATGTTTCCTTTGTTGCCTTAGATTGGACATTCCTGTAGCCTTGATTCAATTTGGACATATTCACAGTCTTAGAAATTTAAATGTGCAACTTAATAAATTCCCCTTTTTAAAAGCTATTCCATTTCTGGTATATTGCATTCTGGCAACTAGCAAACTAGAACACTTACCTTGATTAAAATTGTATACTAGAAACCTACAGCAAGCACCCTTTGATGGTGAAAATTTAGAAACATTTTAATTAAAATGAAAAACAAGAAAAGGATGAATATTAACAACCACAGTTCCATATGGAAAAAGTGGAAATCCCAGGGAATTCAATAAGGTAGAAAAAAAATTAGTTTAAAAATGAAATGGCACACTTCTGGCTGCCAAGATGGCCGCATGACTCTTCAGGGTGCAGTCCCCCCACAGAACCTTGAACAACTAGTGTAAACTGGCAGAGTCTTCTTCCTTAAAACTCTGGCAAACACTTAAAGGATAGCTGTAATTGGGTGAATATTGAATCAAGAAAATGCAGCTTAAAAAACAGTAGTGACTCCAGCACTGGCACTATGGGATCAACAATTCCATCCTGACCAAAAAGAAGAAAAGAAGTGTAACTAATAAAGTATCAGCGGCAGAAACAGTTCAAATAGAGTTGAGAGGCTACTCTGGAGGTTGCTCTTATACAAGTTTCAGTTAGACACTGCTACCTATCATAACCTGTCAACCCCCCAACCAGGACCATTCCAGCCAATCCTAAAGAACACCTACGGCAATATAAAAGATTCCACAAGGGTTCCATGCACTTAGCTTAACTTTCCAGAAACCTACAACTTCCAGATGGGTCCCTGGACCAGACAAGTCCTGTAATCTAGAGGGCCCAGCCTCTCCAGAACCTTAGATAGTTCCATCTCCCTATGCCATATTATTGACAGACCTTTCCAATATGAACAAGTTAGAATGGCCATAGCCCAAATACCCCTAAAGAGAGGGAGAGAAAGATCAAAGGTGATGGTGGTCTTATGCAGAAAAGATAGGTTTTAACAAAGAGTATGATGGCTGAACCATTAAATTAATATCTCTTTTAGTCTCCAGTATCTTAGAGAGCTAGAAGTAAAAGCATAAAATTGTGGAATCACAACACATGCCAAACTCTGAAATTTGTTCTACAACTAATTATGGTGCTGTGCTTTGAAATTTATTGCTTTTTTGTATATCTGTTATTTTTCACAAAAAGAAGAAAAAGTCGATTTTGATGATAAATATTTAATCCTTCTAGCCTCCTATACTCTGGAGCAGATAGAAGGAAAAATCTGAGAGGATCATATGGTAGCCCATGCAAACTCTGGGATCTATCCTGTAACTACTTGTTGAAGAGTGCTTTGAAAACTATTGCTTTTTTATTTCTTTGCTTTTTATATATGTTATATTACACAAAAAAAATTAAAAAAAAAAACAGTAGTGGACTCTCATGGAGCCCTTCTGGCCCCTCCCATACCCTCTCCCCTGTGTGGTATAGAGCTAGCCTGTGCTCCCATTGTGGATCTCTTCTGGGTTCTGAAGGGAGTAGAGTAATCCCTGTGCACATACAGGGGTATCTGTATATTGGTACCAATCTATCATGTGGCAGCATGAAAGACTAAACCAGGAAACTCATCTCCGCTGGCCCAACCAAAACTTGCTCTCCAAGCAAAAGCAGCTTGCTGCCAGTTAAAGTGGTGTGAGTAACAATTAAGTCAAAGTGGACTGGGGCAAAGAATTACTGGCTTTAAGTCATACAATACAGCACGAAACAGAAGGTGTGTCTGTGTCATAGGGAGTAGAGGGGACATTCAGATTCCTATAAACAGAGAAATTCATAAGGCCCTTAATGAGTATAAGCACAGGAAAAGACTCAGGTTAAAAAAATACAGAAAGGATCATGCACTTCCTTTTTGCCTTGGGCTGATATACTTGATAGGAGAGCTAAATTCTGATCAAGAGCACCAGCTAATGAAGAACCAGTTTGAAAGACAATGAAAGGTGTTTTTTGCATTGCTTTATTTATTTCTGATAGCTCCTGGCAAGCAAGGAAATCTTTGTCATATCATTAGTTGGGTACAAATGTAAGGAACAGACAGCTCAGGGACTGAATCTCAGAGTCAACACATTAAAATATTAAAATGTACAGTGTGCAACAAAAGATTACAAGACAAAAAAGAGGAAATGATGTCCCATTCAAAGGAACAAGATAGAAATTCAGTAACAGTCAATGAAGAATACCAGATGATGGACATACCAGACAAAGACTTTTGTTAAAAAAGGATCTTTATTATGCTCAGGGAGATAAAAGATACCACAGGAAAGAACAAAAGGATATCAAGAAAGTGATGAAATGGAACAATATGAGAATCTCAATAAAAGATAGAAAGTTTTAAAAGAAACCTGACAGTCATACTGGAGTTGAAGACCCTATAATCAAAATTCAAAAAATTCCCTAGAGAGTTTCAACAGCAAATTGGAACTGGCAAAAGAAAGAATCAGTGAACTCAGAGACAAGAAAATTCAAATACTCAGGTAATGAAGCAGAAGCAAAAAAGAATGAATGGAGCCTAAGAGACATGTGAGACACCATCAAGCATAATAATATATACATTGTGAGAAGACCAAAAGAGAGAAAGGGACAAAATGAATATTGAAAGAAATAATGGCAGAAAACTTTCCAAATTTAATGAAAGCCATGAATATACAGATTCAAGAATCCTAGTAAACCCAAAACGGGATAAAGTAAAAAGAAAAACAAAGCATGCCCAAATACATAGCAGTTCAACTGTTGAAATACCAAGGACAAAGAGAGGAGCATTCTGAAAGCTGTAAGAGAAAAGCACTGTGTTATTTATAAGGGAGTCCCAATAAGTTTAAGTTCTGATTTCTCATCAGAAACAACAGAGACAAGAAGGCAGTGGGATGAAATATATAAAGGGCTGAAAGAAAACAATTGCCAACCAAAGATTTTATATCTGGTGAAATTATCTTTTAAAAATGAAAGAGAGATGAAGCCATTTCCATTTAAACAAAAGCTGAGGGAGTTAATCACCACTAGCCCTGCTCTATAAACAATGCTAAAGGGAGTTCTTCAGACTGAGAGTAAATGTCACTAGAAAGTTGATCAAGTGGCATAAAAAAATAGAGATGTGAGAAAGTAACCACATGGATAATTATAAATGCCAGTGATGTTGTATTTTTTGGTATGTAACTCCACTTTTCACTTCCTGTGTATACTGAAATGCATCAAAAGTAATGGTAAATCTATGGTTTGGAGCATTCAATGTATAAAAATGTAATTGATAAAAGTACAACAAAAAGGTGGGGAGACAGAGGAGTATAAGAATAGTGTGTGTGCTATTGAAGTTAAGTTGGAATTGAATCAAACATGATTGCTATAGATTTAGGATATTAACTTTAAGACCCACGGCAACTACAAAGAAAATATGTGAAAAATATATTTTGAAAGGGACCAGAAATTGTTGAATTAAAAAAAGACCCAAATGAATAAGTAGGCACTAACAGAAAAATTGAGGGAAATAAGACTTACAAAGAACAAACAGCAAAAATATCAGAAGAAAATCCTTCATTATCAATAGAGATTTTATTCTTCATTAGAGAAGTTGTTGGGTTTATAGAACAATCATGCATAAAATATATAATGCAGGATTCCCATATACTCACCACCACCACCAAAAACTTGTATTGGTGAGGAACATTTGTTAGAATTGATAACATCACATTTTATAATTGTACTATTATAATTAAATTCCATTGTTTAATTTAGGTTCAACTATTTGTGTACTGTAGTTTCATGGATTTTTTTTAAAAAATTAATTCAATCAACAAATATACAAATTGACATTTCTTCCCTTTCAATTTATTTTTTATTATCAAACCAAAACAACATACAAACGTGAACATTCTTAATATACAATGTCCCGTGCATGGTGTACAATCAATGGCTCACAATATCATCACATAGTAGTATATTCATCACCATGATCATTTTTTAGAACATTTGCATCACTCCAGAAAAAGAGATAAAAAGAAAAAGGAAAAAAACTCATATATACCATACCCCTTACCCCTCCCTCTCATTGACCACTAGCATTTCCATCTACTCAATATATTTTAAACTTTGTTCCCCCTATTTATTTTTCTATACCCCTTACCACTCCCTTTCATTGCTCACTAGTATTTCAACGTACTCAATTTGTTTTAACATTTGTTCCCCCTATTATTTATTTATTTTGAATCCATTTTTTTACTCATCTGTCAATACTGCAGATAAAAGGAGCATCAGACACAAGGTTTTCACACTCACATGGTCACACTGTGAAAGCTATATCATTATTCAATCATCTTCAAGAAACATGGCTACTGGAACACAGCTCTACATTTTCAGGCAGTTCCCTCCAGCTTCTCCCTTACATCTTGAATAACAAGGTGATATCTACTCAATGCATAAGAATAACCTCCAGGAAAACCTCTCCACTCTATCTGGAATCTCTCAACCATTGACACTTTATTTTGACTCATTTCACTCTTCACCCTTTTGGTCAAAAAAGTTTTCTCAATCCCTTGATGCTGAGTCGCAGCTCATTCTAGGATTTCTGTCCCACATTGCCAGGAAGGTCCACATCCCTGGGACTCATGTCCCACGTAAACAGGGGGAGGGCATTAAGTTTGCTTGTTGTGTTGGCTGGAGAGAGAGGCCACATCTGAGCAACAAAAGAGGTTCTCTTGGGTGTGACTCTTAGGCTTAATTTTAAGTAGGTTTGACCTATCCTTTGTGGGGTTAAGTTTCATATGAGCAAACCCCAAGATTGGGGGCTCAGCCTATTGCTTTGGTTGTCCCCACTGCTTGTGAGAATATCACAAATTCAACTTGGGGAAGTTGAATTTTCCTCCTTTCTCACCATTCCCCCAAGGGGACTTTGAAAATACTTTTTTATTCGCTGTTCAAATCACTCTGTGATTTATTGGGGCATCACTCTGGACAAACCAACAAAATCTCATGCCCTACTCAAGGTTCCATGTACTTATGGTGTTCAATTAAGCTGTCTACATAGGTTATATTAGGAAATGCACTAGTCAAAATATAAATTTTGTACCAAACAAGGATTTTTTGCTTTAGTCTCACACATAAGTTAAATTTTTAAAATATTAATTACTATCTATTTTCAATACCCTGCAGTAATGGCATTCCTATATTCTTCCTCATGCAAAAACATTTTTAAAATTTGTACATTTAGTCACTATCATTATACATTCCAGGCATTCCTAGATTATACCATCTCAGTCTTTATCGTCTATCTTTCTTTCTGATTTCATTTGTGCCCCCAGCCCTCCTACCTCTATCATTCTCACATTCAGCTTCATTCAGTGTTCTAACTTAATTGTATCACAGTTAGGTAGTATTGTGCTATCCATTTCTGAGTTTTTATAATCATTCCTGTTGCTCAATCTGTATCCCTTCAGCTCCACTTACCCAATATCTTACCCTATTTCTATCTCCTGATGGTCTCTGTTACCAGTGAAATTCTCCAAGTTTATTCACTAATGTCAGTTCATATCAGTGAGTATTTGTCCTTTTGTTTTTGGCTAATCTAACTCAGCATAATATCCTCAAGGTCTATCCATGTTGTTACATACTTCATAACTTTATTCTGTCTTAAAGCTGCATAATATTCCATCGTATGTATATACCACAGCTTGTTTAGCCACTCATCTGTTGATGGACATTTTGGCTGTTTCCATCTCTTGGCAATTGTAAATAATGCTGCTATAAACACTGGCATGCAAATGTCCGTTTGTGTCCTTGTCCTCATGTCCTCTGAGTAGACACCTAACAATGGTATTGCCAGGTCATATGGCAATATTCAGCTTTTTGAGGAACTGCCAAATTGCCTTGCATGGTGGTTGTACCATTTGACATTCCCACCAACAATGGATAAGTGTGCCTCTTTCTCCACATCCTCTCACTTGTCGTTTTCTATTTTATTGATAATCGCCGTTCTGGTGGGTGTTCTGGTGGGTGTGAGATGATATCTCATTGTGGTTTTGATTTGCATTTCCCTAATAGCCAGGGAAGTTGAGCATCTTTTCATGTGTCTTTTGGCCATTTGTATTTCCTCTTCTGAGAAGTGTCTGTTCAAGTCTTTTGCCCATTTTGTAAGTGGGTTGTCTATCTTTTTGTTGTTGAGTTGAACAATCTCTTTATATTTTCTGGATACTAGACCTTTATCTGATATATTGTTTTCAAATATTGTTTCCCATTGTCCTGTGGGAAGTGGACACATTGTCAGGACTGACCTCACAATGGCCAAAGGGGCGACATGGTAACAGACTGGGTAGGGTTTGCTTCACTGCATTGGGAAATTCAGTGAGAGCCCTTTTTGCTAGTTTGAAATTGTTGTGTACTTCAGAAAGCCATGTTCTTTAATCCTGATTCCATATTGTTCAGTGAGACCTTTTTGATTAAGGTGTTTCTATGGAGATGTGTCTCCACTCATTCAAGGTGAGTCACTTACAGGAGTCCTTTAATAGGGAACCATTTTAGAAAAAGCTTCAGAGCTGAAACAGAGAGAGACATTTGGAGATGCAGAAAGAAAACACCCCTGGGAAAGCTGTTTGAAATCAGGAGCCAAAGGACCAGTAGATGCAAGCCACATGCCTTTTCAGATCCACCTTTCTTGAGTCATTGTATCTTTTCCTGGATGCCTTAGCCTGGACATTTTTTGGCTTTAGAATTGTAAACTTGCAACTTAATAAATACCCCTTATAAAAGCCAAACCATTTCTGGTATATTGCATTTCCAACAGCTCTGATCTGAGCAAGGGATGTCTCAGAGAGTAAAGAATGGTTGGGTAAGCCACTGAGGCCAGACAAGGCTGCATAATTGTAGGGTACATTCTAGTGGAGAGCAGACTCAGTGTTTTCACAGCTGAGGTGTGGCCTCAAAAACAAAGCTCTTAATTCATGCAAAGTTAGGCTATAGCTTTTTGTGTGAACAGCGGCTTCCTGATGGTATCTGGAACATGGGTATCAGGAGGGCTGCCATAGGCTATACATAGTGGTATTGCTGAGCATGGCCTGAGAAGGTGTTTTCTGAGGTTATTCTGATCAGTGGACAAGGGCCCTGAAGGGCTATGTCAAGGAAAGAGGAAAGGGTTCTGGGCTGGGAGGGATCTGCTCAGTCTGGTATAGCACGTTTTAAGGGCCCAAGGTGGGGTAAAGACTGCCCCACAGTATGTGATCTGGTCTGAGGGTCTTAGTCTTGGAAGGAGTCTGCCTAATAGCATGTGGAATGTTGAAAGTGCCAGCACCTGGAATAGGCAATTCTAGCACATAGGGAACTATTACTCTAGAAGGGTTACCCATTGTTGACTACTCATTGATCTTTATCTTTCTATCATTCAATACCTGTACTGATAAAGAATTAGAAACAAACTGATAGTTATTCTCGATCAATTCCAGGCTTATATCCATCCATACACTTATATTTATATTTATATAAACTTGTATACTAGAAAACATGGAGTTTTCCATTCCCCCATCTGTATTGGCAGACACTGGTACTAACTGATATGGAACATTGGGAACCTTAAGCTTTAAAACCATTGTGGTCTCAAGTTTCTCACTCACTCCTGAGCCAATAGTAGAAATTCTCATTTCTCAAGAAGGTACAGTACACTCCATCAATTTTACCTATAGCCTTCACCTCTCTAAGCTTTACACTCAGTTCTTTCCCGGAAGAAAATATATAACTTTGGACACCTTTAATCTCAGTTACATAGGGGAAACGTTCCTGAGTATATCATGTACTTCAGAGTAACATATGCAAATCTAATACAGTTTCGCATATGAGATCCATGGCAAAATTTCCAAGGTAAAAGCCACCACTGTCTATATCATAATAACATATATAATGTGGTTTGCTATTTAATGGAAGTATAAATGCACTACCAAATGGCTTATCTTTTGCACTTTTCTGACATATACAAAGGGGTGTGGCAGTAGTTATGAGGTCCATTTTTCCATGAAAGAAGCCAAAACATTTCCAAAATCTTCCACTTCCATTGCCACTGCATTAGCTTAAGATTTTATAAAACTGTCAAAGGAAGGAACACACATATTGAAGCGTATGGATTAATAGATTACACTGTGAGGTTAGAAAGTCTTGCTTTAAATTATACCTCTATCACTCAGTAGTAGTATGCAACACACTGAGCATCAGCTTCATTAGCTATCAACTAGGGATAATAATAATCATACCTACCCCATGGGAATCATTGTGAGGATTAAATGGAATTGTGAGATAATGTGTATAAGATGCTTAAGACAGTGTCTGGTACATAGTAAGCACTCAATGACGTTAGCTGCCATTATTATTAACACCACAAGGCAAAACGACTAAAAAATAAATTGTTGGCCATTATTTTGTATTCTCTATAAGACAAAACAGAGAAAAATAAATTCTTTTTAATGTACACAGCTACATAAAAAAACATTTTCTGGGAGCCCCATGGTTCACATTTCAGTGTTTTGTTGACTTAAGTGACTCATTCTCTTGTGTTGCTGACTTATGGAATGCTCATCTGACATTTACCTGCTCTTTCAATACTGCCCATTTACCATTACAGGATCTAAATTAATATTAATTTCCCTTCTTCAGCAATTTCTGGAGATGGTAGAAGAAGAAGCTGGGAGAGGGGCTGGGAGTAAAAGACTTTGGTTTCCAAACTAAGCAGCATAAGGAGCTAAGCTCAGCTAGGACTAGAGGAGTGGGGTAGATGGTACCTGCTGCTCCCTAAGTCCACCTCAAAGGCATGTGGAGGCTTTGTTTACAGCCACAGGCCTGCTTATTTTCTAAGCTTCACAGATTCTTATTTTACAGTGACCTTGGGGCTGCTGAAGATTAGCGGATTCACCACTTATGTGTTTTTGGAAGGCCAAACACTGCCTTGAGCTGCAGAATTCCAACTTAGGGCTAATTTGAGATTTTGTTCCTGATGAGGAGGTCTTCCTGACTAGTTCTTATTGTGAGAAAATTAAGTTTAGCTTTCACACAAGATGGTGCGGGAAAGGGCTGCAGAACAACTCAGGCTGCAGGCAGGGAAGGAGAGCACACCTGGTATGCACCTGGTGTAAGCCTAGAATTGGCACCAAGCAGATAGAAACAAGTTTAAATAAGTAATGGCTAGGGTCATTGAAATAAAAAGCATAGTCAAAAGTGGGAACCTTCCATCAGAAATTTGAATTAGTTAGATTATCTGGATAGGGTGGAGGAGTAGGGGGTGGTGGGAAGAGAAGGTTTCAAAATAGAGACTCAGAGTACAAGGTGGCAAATAAGTCAAGGCCCTCAACTGCTAAAGAAAATAAAATCTAGAACTTGGTCCTGGGCCTTGGGCTAGAACAAGAGAGAGAGAGACGGATAGATTTAGATGTTCACTTTCTAAAAAGACAAGACTATTACTGGTTTGCCTTGCGAGGTCTAGACAGAGATACAGAACAAATAAGCCCTTCAATTGAAACAAAACAGTCATTGCCTTGTCCTCATTAGGGACCCTATTATATACTTTCCACACAATTTCTGACACTGGCTGGTGCCAATCTGCCAAGGGGAGCAGAACAATCAGTCTCTGACAGGCTTTTGGCTCCCACCAGGGGTTCAGGAGGAAGTTCAGCATGGAGGATAAGGCCCTGCTTACTGGCAAAGGAAGAGGGCAGTCTAACAGTCTGAGATTGTTGCCAATTGCTCTTTCTGAGGTGAGGGGAAGGACTTAGAGGTCTGAGGGCCTCATTCCAGCTCTGCTACTAACTCAGATGAGCTCTTTCATCTTGTTGAGTACCTGTGGCAGTTAGTAAGAATGAAGATAACAGTGCTTCAATTGACAATGTTAGGGAGCAGGCCAGATTTCCCAAAAGCTTTACATTCCTGAGTAAAATTGTTGTTGAGGTTGTTGCTGCTGACTATTGTTTCTGGTGATTTAGGCATCAGATGGTGTATTTGTATTGGGAAAGCAAAATAATAGTGATGACTTTAGTCAAGTTTTCTCCCTAAAAGACCACAAAGTCCTTTCAGGGTATTCTGTATCACTTATCTTGGTATCTATCTCTGTGAGTAGGGAGAAACATATATTATGAGGCTAATGTCAGGTAGGGTCACAATGTTCCCTCACAGCCCATGCTTGGGAAAGATTCTACAAAATTGTTCAAAGGATAGGATGAGCTGATGGGTAAAGGCTGGGGGAGACTGGAGATTTTATAATCATCAATTTCTTGTTGTGCACCATGGAGGCTCAGCAACATGATAATCATCTCTTGAAATCAGGATTTCCTATATCTTTCTGTTGCCTTGTATTCCTCAAGGAATCCTGCTCACATTGCTTTGCTTTATTTTAATTTTTTACTATTAAATGGAAAAATCTTTATTACTTAGACAAACTGGGAAACTTGAATAGATTGTAATAAAACATACATTTTTGAATTCCATTTAAGATGTATTTTCCCCAAATTCTGAGATCAGATGATCTTACTAGTGAATTATTTCCAGCTTCCAGGAAGCAGCTTATTTCAATGCTTTGCAAATCATTCCAGAAGATTGAAAACAATTGAAAGCTGCTCAATATTTTTTAATGAAGCTAGTATAACCTCAAAACTCAGCTGCTCACATTGCTTTAAACTTTCATCTCTATGCCCACATATACCAATATCTATTTCCTCTTCAGTCCTTCCTACAGAATTCTAGATCTATATTGAAACTGCCTGATAGACATCCCACAGTCTCAGTAAAATTCAGTGTGTTCTAAACCAAACCTGTTATCCTTCCTTCCCAATCACAGGCAATTCTTCTCCCAAACTCCCTGCTTTGTTTTAATGCTATGAAATTATGGAATCATCATTTATTTCTTCCTCCCACTTCTACAACTTCCAATCAGATTGCAAGTTCTACTGTTATATTCCTTCATTTCTTGTTTTGATTAATAAATGAATAATTACTTATGGCTTAATTATTTGTGGTCCTAATCTTGATGCTATGTAATAGAAACAGTGACCAAAGAAGAGTCTTCTGGTGTTTCCAGTATTAAATACCCTTAGGCAAGTTCTGGGTAGGATTGATCCAATATTGAATTTTTCTCCCTCCCTTCCCCCCAATTCCTACTGCCACCAAGTTAACTAGAGTCTTCATAATGACTCTGTTGCCAACTGATGTATTCAACGTTCATTCAGTACTTATGCATTGAGTATTTACTACATGCCAGGCATTGTTCTACCTAGGAGGGGTAACACGGTAAGTGGGGCAGAAAAGATTCTTGCTTTCCTGGAGCTTACTTTCTAGTTGGCAGGGGTGGTAAACAGAGAACAAGATAATTTGAGAGAGATAAATACTATGAAGAAAATAAACGAAGCTGATGTGTATGAAAGTGATCTTAGGGAAGGGAGGCTACTTTCAGTGGTCAAGAAAGGCCTTTCTGTGACCTAAATGACAAGAAGCCTGCCACATGTAAAGATCAAGGAGAACAACATTCTAAGAAGAGAGAAGAGCTGGTTCAGAGGCCCTAATTTGCTAGTTCATGTAACAGAAAAGACAGTGAGACCGTAATTTAGTGAGCAAGAGGTTGTTTGGTATAAGAGACTAAAATGACAGAGGCCAGATACTGTAGGGCCCTTCTAGGCCATTGTAAGGAGTTTGAATTGTATTGTAAGTGCAATTTAGACACCACTCTATGGTTTCAAGCAGGTCGGTGACATGATCTGATCTATATCTTTAAAAGTTTACTCTGGATGCTCTGTGCAAAATTAATTATAGACTTGAATCATCATCATCATCATAATATAGAAGAGCAAAAGTAGAAGTGGAAAGAACCAATTAGGAGACTCTTGCAGACTAGGCAGGAGATGATGGTGGTTTGGACCAAGGTGTGAGCTATACAGATAGAAAGAAGTGGATGGATTTTCGATATGTTTTGGAGATGCAGATAATAGAACTTGTCAACACATCCTGTGTTGGGTGAGAGAAAATTGGATCAAGGATGACACTTTAGTTTTTTGACTTGGCAAATAGTACCACTGCAACAGTTTGGCAGGCATGTACAAAGGGATGTGGACCAAATTTGTTTTGGCCATGCTAAGAGTTTGAGATGCTATTAGACATCTAAGTGGAGATGTTAAAAAGATAGTAGGATATATGAGTCTGAAGCTCAGTGGAGAGATGAGAGCTGAAGATATAAACACAAGCATCATCAGTATATATATGCTGATTTAAGACTGTGGGGCTAAATTCATCTTAAGAGAGAGTATTGACAGAAGGGAGTAGAGGACCTAGCACTGAGTCATGGGGTTCTGCAATATTTAGAAATTAGAGAAGAAACAGACAGCAAATGAGAATGAGAGGGAATGGATTAGAGAGATAGGAGGAAAAACAGGAGAATTTGGAATTGTGAATATCAATAGAAAAGAGTGTTAAAGCAGGAGGATGGAGAAATGACCATTGGTTGTGATTCCATGGAAGTCCTTGGAGATTTAGACAAGAGTAGTGACAATAACACACTGGGGCTGGAAGTATGTGTAGAGCGAGTAGAGAAGAGAATGAGAACTGAAGAAATGGTGCTAATTAGAATAGATAACATTTTTTTTCTAGAAGGTTTACTATTAGAGAAGTGCAACAATTAGGAGTAATTTGAAGGGTGTGCGGTGTCAAAGCATATTTTTGCTTGTTTTTTAAAAGATTTAGGCTATCATTGCATGTCTTTGGAGAAGACATTGATGACTCAGGAAACAAAGATGTCATTGCAAGAGAGAAATCCTTGAGGCAGCCAGAGGAGATGGCATTTCCTGCTTCCTGCTGTCAGACTGCTTTCCAAAACTGTAGTTTTTATGATGCAGTTCCTCTGCTCCTAAATTTCCAATGTCTCTCTACTGCCACCTAAATAAGTCTGGCATTTAAGCCCAGACCCAACCAAACTTTACAACATTTTTATCCCTCAGTAAATACTCAGATATATGCTACATGGGAGCCAACTCAACTACTCAGTGCTCCATTAATAGCACACAAGTATTAACATCTCCAGGACTTTGCTGTTATCTTTTACGCTTAGTTCTGCATGCTGAAAGCCTATACAAGCCTTCTCTATCTACTACATCATTCTGCAATTCTTAAGGTCTATACAAAAACTATAATCATTAGCTTTTGAATAGTCTTCTCAGTATATAAAGAATATGTGTATATTGTCATGTAGCTTCAAAATTACTGTTGTCTTAATGACATGCTGATTTCAAGTATGTGTGTTATCTTCCCCACTAAATGATCAACTCGCGGAGATCAAGGACTATGCTTTCGTCATCTTAGTGTCTCACACATTACACAAAGTAGATACCCACTGAATGAATGAACCTGCATTTTCCCCTATATACAGTTGTACCTCACTTAAGGCAGTAAACATGTTTCTGAAAAGTTAAAAGCATCCTGGATTTATGTAAATCAAGTCCTTTATTCAGAGACGGTCTGTTTAACAGGTATACCTCTGTGCCATGGGGAATACTGAGATTCCACCCTCTTATATGACCAGGTGCCACAGCATAGGTGCATTCTACGACAGGGTTGAGTGTTATGGCCTAGCATGCAGAGTACTGTATACAATATAAATGGGATTGCAACGTTGACTAAGTTCTACTGAACTAAGGGTTATAAACACAGAGAGGATATGTGTCGAGAGACAGAGGAAACACATGCTCACAGTATCTAATATAATAATGAATAATGCTTGCATAGCACTTACTATGTGCCTGTACTATTCTGAATGCTTTTCATCTATTATCTCATCTTTCCTTACAGCAACCCTATGAACAGGTACTATCCATATCATCATTTTACAGATGTGGAAACTAAGGCACATAAAAGTTAAGTAACTTGCCAAGGCCACCCAGGTAGCAAGTGGATGGGCTAAGATTTAGAATTTCCTATCCCACCTGTACTCTGGCTCTTTTTTTTTTTTTAACGTGGGCAGGCACTGGGAATCGAACCCGGGTCCTCTGGCATGGCAGGCGAGCATTCTTGCCTGCTGAGCCACCGTGGCCCGCCCTGTACTCTGGTTCTTAACCACTCATCTATGTTGCCTCACAAGATATTATATAACATTTTATACTTTTCCAAGGAATCTAACCTATATTACTTCCTTGAATGACAACTATATGTGGTAGAATGCGTAAAGGCTATGTAAACACATTTCACAGAGGAATAAACTGATGCTTGGTGAAGGGAAACGATTTGCTCAAAATCCTATGCTTATTTGACCACAGACTCCTTACTCATCTTAGACTACTCCCTCTCCTATGCAGTATCACCTTATCTATTGCAGAGAAAACAAGTCTGCCTCCCACATTTTAAGGCTGAACCATTTCTACTCTTCCTTTTACCCACAGCAAATAGTTTTACAGTGGAAAACACCCAGGCCAACACCCAGCTAATACTAGGTACTCAGTAAATGATAGTTCACTTCTTGCCTTCCCCTGCCTTTGTTCTCACACAGCTCTCCCTGCCTATTATCAGTCAAGGCTCTCCTTTAGCCCCCAATTAAGCAGGTCAGCTAGGGTGGCCCTTTTAACAGTAAGAGATGAAGTTACAGAATGAAACTAAGATCAGTAAGTGATAAGGCTAGGTTACCTGGGTTTAATGGTATGACAATGGCAGAAACAAAAGCTTAGAAGTAAGGTCAAATTGAGGGTGACCAGTGTTGAAAATTTCTGCCCCCTGGAGCCCCAGAAAAGCACCACCAATGCAACTGAGAGCTGCTCACTGCCCTCACAACCTAGCTCAGCCCTGACCCACAGAAACAGCAAGTAGGATGGCGTGAAATCATCCATGAAACAGTTGCCTAGAATCCAGAGACCATCACTTCCTAGAAGATAATATGTTGCTCATTACAATAGAGCCTCTATAACTGAGGTTGGGCGTGACTGCTGGCAAGAACAGATCCAACTTTTGTTTAGTGAACTGACTTTCCAATTACCTACATTTCCCATTATCCTGGGAAAACAAATTATAAGACACTGGGTGAAATCATATCATACTTATGGTGGATAGCAAGCTTAGTGGAATTTTGTATTTAAATGAAAAAGAGACCCAAAAACAGTACATAAAATTACCCACAATTTTTTTCAAATATCAATAGAAATACTGTGCTCAAAATGTCAGAAAATATAACTGTTAAAAATAAAAATATAGCATAATCTTGGCAACCTGGCAGTATCTGCCCATAACATACTGGAAAGTGTAGCAGTGTGGTTCTGCTTTTCACTATTGTCAAACCACCTTAGCACTTTTAAATTGACAATGAAGTTAATTTCATATAAATTATGGGCACTTTTCCCATTGCTTCCCCTTCTTGGCCTCTTTACAGACACCTGTGCCTAAATATACCTATAGTATCTGCTGAGGATCCTTAGGAAGAAAAGTTAACAGTACCTAAACTCTAAGATGGCAATTATTTTAGTTGGGAAGGGGAGGAGAAGAGAGGTAAGGAAAAATCTGAGGAGGTCTCCG
>PVIY010037037.1:0-24986 GCA_004026745.1 Myrmecophaga tridactyla
TGTCCTGTCCCCCAGCACGCAGACCTGTCCTGCCCCCAGCTGTGCAGTGCCTCTTGCCCCCTGGGCAGAGAGGGCAGAAAGCAGCTCCGTTCCAGGGACCTAAGGCAGTGAGTTGGCTCTTGCAACATAAACTTTGGGGCTAAATGACTAGGAGATTGTCCCATAAAATGAAGGCTGCACTTTTCAAAAAGGAAGTATAACTTTTATAGGAAAACCTATTCCATTTGGGAGAAAGGCCTAATAAACCGGACAAGAATAATACATTCAAACAACAATAAATTAAATTCGTGTGTCACAAAGTGAAATCCCAAAACCCTTGGGCACACAGCTGCTTTTCTGAGCTAAAATTGAACTCCAGTTGTGAAACAGGTCAGCATTTCTAAGATTTCTTTTGCAAATGTCTTAAAGAAAGATCCCTCTAACTTGCTTGTCATAGTACGGATCTAATGTCTCTGCCGGCCTTTCTTTCGCTCAGCGGACAGGCATTGATTACGGGCCACGTCCGGCCCAGACACCAAGCCAGGCGCCTCAGAGAACCCGAGATGAGCAGGCACGGAGGAGCCTGTGGGGGCTCTCCTTCGGGAGGGGTCACACACTGGCAACGTGAGCAGTGGGATGAGTGCTCTCACAGAGGCGTGCAAAGGACAGAGTCACGGCCCGCTAGGAATGCAGGAATAGGTTTCTCAGTAATCGGTGCGAGGGCAAACAAAGAGGTCCCAGCTGCAGAACAGAAACAGAGCCACACATTTACAGGGGCTAAAAGTTTCATGACAATTTTGCAGGGAGAGGACGGTCTTTTCAATAAAATACTGCTGGGTAAACTGGATAGCTATGGAGGCGGGGGGAGCCTGAACCTTAATTCCCACACCACACAGTAAGTGAAAATTAGCTGAGATAAAACACAGACCTAAACAGTCATGGTAAAACAATAAAGCTTTGAGAAGAAAACATGAGAGACTATCTTCTTGGGGGCAAATAAAGATACTTAGCACTAATCATTAAAAGAAAAGTTTAATATATTGAACCCTATTAAAATTAAGAATTTCTCTTCATGGACATTTACCATATTGAGATGGAGAAGGCAAGCTATAGACCGACGGATATTAGGAACACCAATATCCAAAGGACCCATATCCACAATATATAAAGAGTGCCTACAAATCACTAAGAAAGTCAAATATCCTAAAGAAAAAAAAGGCAAAAGACTTCAAGAGGCACTTTGAAATACCATTTGCTATTATATGAAGAGGCACTCAACCGCATTAGTCATTAGGGAAATGCAAATTAAAACCAGAACACCTCCCCCCAGGTAGTAAAGCCTGACCATTATTGGTGAGGATGTGAAGGGACTGGAATTCTCAGATATGGCTGCAGGGAGTACAAAGTGACTGAACCACCTGGAAATCTGTTTGGCAGAATCCACCAAAGGTAAGTATCAGTATACGTGCATACACATGAGCACGTGTGTGTGTATATGCAGACACAAGTGCATATGCACTCGCGTATATATCCAATAGAAACAAATGCTTATTTCTTCAAACTGACACAAGACTGCACGAGAGTATGCATATCAGCTTCATTCGTAATAACGCAAAGCTGGAGACAATGCAAACGTACAACGACAGTAGAACGAACGGGAACTCAGAAAAGGACAAACTCTTGCTCCGTACAAAATGGCTGAATCTCAGACCTAATGATGAGCTAAACAGTCACACACCAAAGATTACAGACCACGTCAACGGAGACATAAACTGAGCTGCAAGAAAACAAAGGCATTTCAGCGGCTCTCAGAATCGCAATTCAGGAAGGAAGCACCAATTCAGGTTGCAACCCGAGTTGTGTCCTGTCTTGGCGTTTCCAGGCAAGGGTTTGTAAAGGGAAAGAAGATCAGACATGCCATCTGTGGTTGGAGGATATGTGGGGTGCTCCAATGTCCGGCAGGTAGAGGGCTAACCGAGTTCTCTATCCCGTGGTTTGTTTCTGGTATCCAGGTGTCTTCAGGGTTCTGAGGAACAGTGGGGCTTGAGGTTTTACGTGCTTTGGCAGTTTGTGACCTCCGGCTGATGTTTGCCTAAGAGTAACCTCCAGAATGATCTCCCAACGCCATTTTAAATCTCTCAGCCAAAGTAACATCTATTTTGTTTTCTTTTTCACAGCCGTAAGATTATATTTACCTAAAGTAAAACTTCAGATGGCCTTGCCAGTTCCCAAAATATGTTTTTTGTGCTAATAAAGCATCAGATTCTTAACCACTGGCTAAGCTAGGGAATGCCCCACATTCTACAGCAGACATTATCACACTAGGAACAACAGCATTTAACAATCATTCACCCAGTGCTTTCCAGTTTGTAGGTGTTTTCATTTGACTCGAATGAATTGACTCTCCCCAAACTCAGGCAGGCTAGGAAGTGCCAGCCCACCTCTCTGCAGCCTCCCGCTCCCCGAAACGGTGCTTCTCCCATGGAAAGTCCCGGCTTACCCTATTTCCAGACTAACACACAGGTACCGAGGCAGCAGCAGTCAGAGGGGCGGCCTCTGGGCTCCTGAGTTGTCTCTCCAAGACCCCCTGGCTGCCGAGACTGGGCCAAGACACAGTCCCCAAAGACAGGCGTGGAAGCCCCCACTCCAGCACACATGGCAGAGCCAGCCATGGGACTGCGCCTCACCAAGTCCCACGTCGCCATCGCCAGTTCTCTCCCCAGAAGGGGGGCCTGCCTGATTCCCCATTATAGCAAGAGCCCCCCACTGAACTGCCAGTCCTGCCAAATGTGGCCCCACCCACCCCCCGGTCACCCCCAATGCTCTTAGCCTGGCCTCGCCTGGACCAAACCCTCTGACACGAGGGCTGAGTCTCCTTCCCAGCTGGACCTGGCAGCCTCGGGAGCAAGTGGCTCTGTCCAAAGCCAGGACACGAGTGTGACAGCTGTCCCATCCTACAGACGGAGACCAGATGACAGGAGAGGTGAAGAGGCCTGCTGGGCAGACAGTAAAGCAGTGGCTGCCCCGAAGCGAGAAACCAGCTTCCAACTCTGAATGGAGGACCCCCACCAGAATTTAAAGGATACTAAGAGGCCAGCAAGTCTGAATGGCAGTAACGGTAAACAATAAGAAAAGTCGACACAGCCCTAAGCAGCTTGAATTTAAAAGAAAAGACCCTAAGGCACACACCAGGTCCCACTTCCATAATGAGAGCGACATTTACCCAACACTCAAGGACAACCCGGAGTGGGGAGTGAGCACAGGGAGGCCCCTGTTTCCAAGGAAACCTGCTGGAAGGGCGGGCACCCCCGCGCCGAGGGGTGGAGTGGGGGCCCCCCATGCACAGGGCTCGGCAGGGGGCTTCGGGGACGCCAGGAGCCAGGGGAAGGAGAGGGGCGGCTCCAGAAGGAACCGAGGCCTCGGGGTGGGAACGGGGCAGAGGAGGAGTGCACAGCCCTGGTGCACGGAGGCCGCTGTTCTGGGGAAGAGGAGCCCGGGGCCTTGAGTGATGGTGCACCACTGCCACAAGCCAGCGAAGCCCCTGGGGAGCAGATGCTATGAAGGCGACCCTCCCCCTTCTCACAGACCTGCTGTGAGAATAACATAATGGATTCTAAGACACGCTGGGGACTGTGAAGCAGATGTAAGGAATCATTATTCACACTGCTATAGAGTGGAGGCAGGCTGGCACATTCTCCTCCTGCCCCCAGGCACAGCCGCAAGGATGGCCAGTCCCCCAGCTGCCCCGACAGGGTGGGGTGACGCAGCAGCCACCCGCATTCACTGGACTGCCCCGCAACGAAGTCATTTCAGGGTAATAATCATAACAAAACAAGCTAATCCCTGCGGCTTTAGCTACAACCGGAAACTGCCGGGGAGAGCGCAGGGAGCACGCTGGAGGCACACAGTGGAATACTATGCAGCTGAGAAGAAGTGGGAAAGACCCTGTGAAAGGATTCCGACTGCTTCCCCCAGAAGCAAGGTGCAAAACAGCATCTGAAGTATTCTACCTTTCAAGTACGACAGAAGAAAAATAAGAAAACACTCCTACGTCTGCTCATCTTTACGAAAAGAAACACCGGACGAATAAACCAGAAGACACAGGCGCTGCATACCTGCCAAGGGCGAGTGGGGGCAGGGATGGCGGGTGGCCAGGACGCTGCACTTGGCAGCCTTTTTGTAGAGTTGTGGCTTTCAAGGCCTGTTACAGGTCTATATAATTAAAAAATAAGCTTCAACGAGGAAGGGAAAAAACTAAAACTGAAAGAAAACTGAAACAAATTGACCTGACTGGATTTCAAATTAATGTCATTGCCACCCAGGAAGGAAAGAGGGAGCGGGGAGAGAAGGAAAAAGGAAGAGGAGGAGGAAAGGAAGAATAGAAGCAGGAAGGGAGGGACGGATGAACCCCAGCATTTGACTGAGTCTTCTTGGGAGGAGGGGTCTACAAAAACCCCGAACTGTTTTCACTGGGTTTGCTTACTGCGGTGGGCAAAGTAATTTTGAAACTATCTTAGGTACCGTATTAGCTAGGGTTCTCTAGAGAAACAGAACCAGCAGGAAATATCCGTAGATAAAAAATGAATAAAAGTACTGACAGCAGCAAGCCCCGAGGACCCAGGAGCCAGCTCACAGGGCTCCCACTGGGCAAATATGGGACAGTTTTGGCCCCAAAATAATTAAGTACAGTAATGAATGGTAAGTCATGGGAGCAAGGGAGTTGATACCAATAATAAACAAACAATACCTAAAGAAAAAGCGGAAAAGGAGACGCTGCCACTCGCCGTGGAAGGACCAAAGCTGGCTGATAAATTAGGACAGTGTGAGTGTTGGAAAATGGCCACTGTAAACGACTGGGCCAGAAAAGAACTATCAGTGCACACTGCACGGAAGGGCAAATTCCACGAGGGGCAGGACGTCTGTCTGGCTTTAAAGAGTATCCCCACCGACTGCTTATTAGCTTCCGGGGAGGGAAAATACCTTGACCCAGTGAAGAAACTGGACCCACTGTGACCTAGTAAGGAAGGGACAGATAGAAATCGTTTGCCTCCAGGACCAGCCTGTGAAGGACAGATGTCACCTGGGCAGCATTCCGCCCTAGAAGCCACAGCCTGGGTCCCATCATGAGGACACGGCCAATAAACACAAAATGCAGAAAGTTCTAGTAACAAAGGCAGAGGGTGGCTCTAGTCTTCAAAAAGTTCAATGTCAAAGACAAAGAAAAGCTGTAAAAATGTCCCAGCTGTAAGGGGCCAAAGAGACCTGGCATGTGAAGGCCCGATGGCCCAAGAGAGACACTGCCCTGGGGGAACAATGCTAAACAAGATGCCACTGCACCATTAACAAAAGTCGAATATCATGAGTACCACATTAATATTAAATTTATGAAGCTGATAACCGCACATGCTTACGTGAGAGAATATCTGTATTCCTGGGAAATCTATACCCAAGTGTCTGGATAAAGTCCACGACGATGCAACTGACCTTCAAATGATGCAGAGAAGTGCATGAGAGCACAAGCCAGATACATAAATAAATGGATGATTAGATCGATAGGTAAAGAGAAAAAGAATAAAGCAAAATGGGGTAAATGTTATTAAGCCTTTTGAAAACACACTCTTACACATCTTTTTATTACTCAGCACTCTACTCCAAAACCCTACATAACTGGGTATTCGGTAAATAATGAGAAAAGAAGAATATTAAATTTCATTAATACTAAGATGTCATTTTTCAAGACTAACTTACCTGGTATGGTAAAAAGAAAACAGACATTGGACAAAGATCTTGGTTCAAACCCTACCTCTGTGACTTTGGACAAAGTTTCTTATCATCTTCTGACTTGATTTTCTGCCTATGTTCAATTTTTGTTTTTTAATTTAAAATGGGGCTAATACCTTCCTTGAAGGATTGTTATAGAATTAAATAAGCTTTCACATGTGAACATACCAGCCCACACAAAAGACAATCAATACATGTCAGTTTCCCTTTCTGATCTTTCAACAAAAGTCAGCTTATGGTACAATACATCTGAACGGTTGGGCAATGAGGCATTTCAACAAGAAGACTCCTGTTCTCACCTGTCACTTATTAGGATGTCCCAGCCTCTCCAGGCAGGCAAGACGTTTCCCTTGACACTGGGCAAGTCAACACATATTTGGGGGCACACCTTTTAAGGGAACGAAAGAAAGGAAATAGAACACAGCTCTGCTCTCACCAAACATGTGGCCCTATCTGAAACTAACACCTACACATTTAAACAGTAAGAGGCAACATCAAATGTGATGCCAAAGAGTGCCAGAAAAATAAAAACAACCAACAGGCTTCTACTGGCAGAGGGGGAGCTGGGAGGGCAGGAGCGAGGGGTGAGGAAGCCAGGTGCCTAGAAGCGAGGTGCCCAGATGAGCCCCAAAGGAGTCCTTGGGCATCGCCAGGCCTGCCGGGCCGTTCTCGGTGAACTCGAGCCACTTTGGGGGCTACTTTTCAGCAGATGTAGAAGGGGACACAGAAGATGAAAACTTCCTACTTCCTGAACCAGACTGACAAGACAGCCATCCTAAATTTCATTTCACCACTTTGGATGCCAGGCCTTCCACACGGGCACGCTCCCAGGATAGGGTCACGCCACGGGCATGCTCCCAGGATAGGTGGAGGTCCATCCAACGTGACCTTCCCTGGAGTAAAAGCGTCTTTCTCATGTGGGGGCAAGGGAGGGATTCTCCTAGGGATGTAAAAACGGTTTTGGTTTGCAGTATAATTTACAGTGTGAAAATAAGTGGAAAATAGTTCACTTGTTTCTTCCTTTTTTAAAGTGCTGACATTTATTACTTTCAATTCAAATTCATATCAGGAAATCGAACTGGGGTTTAGGAAATAGAATCTGAATTTTAGAGCCAGAAGAAACTTTTGCAAACATTTGATTCTCACCAAAACTTCCCAGTTCTCACCACTTTTTACAGAGGCAAAACCGAGGTTTTGAGAAATTAAGAGACAGCATGGAACCAGACGCAGTGTCACCAAGAGGACAACAGATGGACCTACCTTAGCATCCTGACTTCTACCTGGTTCCTTATGCTGCCTCTGTTTCCACAGCTGTAAAAATACTCTCCCGCAAGGTCCATGTACACTAATGGACAAGAATGATGACTAGGCAAAGAGAGGTGACGACGAGAGATATAATGCACCTGTTTTGAGTACCTACTATGGGCTAGGCACCGCGCTGAGCACTCTAAATGCACATCTGCTTTTAAACCTAAAAAAGAAAAAGAACAAGAAACTCTATGAGGTGACAGGGGCCACTGCACAGACAAAGGAAGAGAGGCTTGGAAAGGTTAAGACCTTTAAAAGCGCTCTACCTGCTCCGCAGCACTCACCTGCAATGCCCACCGCAGCTGCGGCACGAGCACACAGTCAGTAAGTCCCCAAAGGGCACTTCAGACCCTTCTGTGCCCAAGCCAGACTCACTGCGGTTCTCCACAGTTACCTGGAGAACTATTATTCCATGGAGAGAACACTGAATGGGTGGAGAGCAGAATAAACCAGATAAGTGGTAAGTGTGCTTCAGGCAGACATGAACAGGATGTGGGATTTATGTGGTTTCCACATTTATTTGCACAACGGCCTTTTCATCACCCCATGGTACTCACCCAAAGCCGTTCTGAGCAGGTGAGGGTATTAACACTTCCATCACCTGGGACTCCAACTCAGCGCGCCCAGCAGGTCTCTCCCTGCACGAGGCATCAGAGCCACCTGGATCTTTTAAGAACTAGAGCTGCCCGGCCCCATTCCTGGTCTGCAACCAGCATGTGTCTTTCAAAGCCCCCAGGTGCAGCCAGGGCTGCAAACCACGGTCCCAGACTCGTGCACTTCAGCTCTGTCCATCCTTTACTGAGATTCTAAGCTCTACGAATATCAGGGTTGAATAAGACAAGTCAGCCTCTATCCCCCTAAAAAAGTGTGCAGATGTCTCTGCTCTTAGGATTAAAAAAAAAAAAATCAGAGATGTATCCAGCCCAATCCAAGCTCCCAGGTAAAAAGAATACTCTGGTAAAGGGCTTGCTTGCAAAACAACCTCCTGAATCTTCCTCCTGAACAAAAGAAAACTCTGAGTCCGAGTCATCCGCTGTACTAAAAGACACCGTATACTGCCCCACCCCACCCCACCCAAAAAAAAAGTGCACGGCTGCATAGTCAATGCACAGTTGTAACAAGGATGGAAACCGTAAACGCAAGGCAATACAGAAAACAGCTCTGCTGGGGGTCAGGGGCTAGGGGGTCTCATCCTGGTCCTGCCACCAACTGGCACTTGAGGGGGTCATGTCATCTCGCCGACTTTAGTTTGGCTGATGTTAAATGACAGGGTTAAAGTATAAAGATACAGACGTTACTTCAAGCTTGAGTCCTAACAGTCATAAAAGGGGATTTCTGCCATCAGAAATTCTTTTTCCATTCTTAAGAAACCAAAAGTGGAAGCAGAAAACTCAGCAGCTATCCTACCAAGTAGCCTCGGACAACAGAACACATCTGCACAAATTCTGTCCCCAACAGCTGAGGGAACATGATCTAACTGGGTGCTGCACATTTTCATTCATGTGTTCCCTGGCTCGTTCTGCAAGGATCTGAAGAGGAGTGCCAAGTCCCACTCGCCTCATCTAATTCAAACTGTCACTTACTGCAAGCCCACCGTTGTGGCATCTTTTACCATATTATTCCTATTTAATCATTACAGAAACCCTGTACTGCAGGTTATTCTGTTACAGATGAAAATAACAGGCCTGACGAGGTTAAGAAACGTATTTAAACGTGAGGAGCGCATGCCCGAGTCCTCCGTCTCTGTCTTTCTGATCATCACTCCCAGAGCCGAGCATGGGGAGTGGATTTTCTCCCTCTGTTTTTTCATCCCTTCGCTGACCCAGCATTTCCCACAAAGCTTGGAGTCCTGGCAGCTCTGTCCCCGGCTGTCTGCAGGCCACAAAGGCGATATGTTCTGGACTAATGCAGTCCATCTGTCTGTAACGGCCAGGGCACTCCTTATGCCAGTCACTTCTGAGAGCAGATGCGCGGAGAATGCCTTTGGCACGCTACCTCGAAATGAGTCCCCTCCTCCCCTGGGGGGCAGAGGAGCCAGTCAGCAATGAGGCCGGGAGACCTTCCCCTTGCACGGTGCCCTGCGCCTTCTCATCGTGATGAGAGCCCCCTGGGATGACCCCACCAAATATAGGCAGAAAAGAGCCTCCTCCTTCCTACAGCCCTCGGGCTGGGGGTGGGGTACCTCCTCTGGCTTTCCCAGCTCTGGAATAGAACACAATTTTGAGCTGTATGGAACCGAGCCTGCACCCACGTCACAGGAATGTACAACAGAGGGACTCACTGGTGTCGCTGGGCAGATCTACAAACCTGATTTAAAAGTTGCGAGCAATGCCTCCAGAGAGGCACTTTGCACCAGGCCGTCTCCCGCATGCATGGATGGATGCCTTGCAGGCTGCAAGCACCTCCAGCATGCATCTCCTCTGCTCCTCCCAGCAACGTGGGGGGAGGGTG
The DNA here is from genome assembly GCA_004026745.1 of Myrmecophaga tridactyla. NCBI lineage: Eukaryota > Metazoa > Chordata > Mammalia > Pilosa > Myrmecophagidae > Myrmecophaga > Myrmecophaga tridactyla. The sequence continues at coordinate 9,520 of PVIY010037037.1, forward strand.
ACTGTGCTTCATTAGCCCCGTCCTTCAGATAATGATGCCAAGAGGCACAGAAAGTCAGGGACTTTTCCATGGCTGTCCAATTGATGTGTTAAAAGCAGGCCCTGAGGCCTTTGGATTCTAAGGCCAGTGCATCTGCCACTATTTCCCTTGGCCCCTCCAGGGATTCTTCCCTCACCTTAGAAATGCAAACGGTAGGTCTGTCCCCCTGCAGCCCTTGAGTTCTGTAAAGATAAGGAATGATATTTCTTAGCAGTATTCACTTATTTGCTAAGCTGCATTTTTTTTTTTAATTAGCCAGCCTGAGTTTTGGAAAGATCCCTCTGACGGTGGCAAGGCTAAGAATGAGGTGCAGAGAGCCGGCAGGATGAGGCAGGGAAGTGATAAGAGGTATTATGGCAGCCCGAAGGCACACAAGGAGGTCCGAAGCCAGGGCTGCAGCCACAGAAATAGTGGGGAGGAAAAACTGCACTGAAAGCCCATGAGACACAGGCAGAGGTTCCCGTGTAAAAGACTGGAGAACGGTGACATCATTATCTAAATAAAAACAAACAGCACACGTGGGATTGGAAGAAGAGTGGGGATATGTTGCATCTGAGGTGCATGAACAACTCAAGGTGAGAAACACATATAGCCATCTTTCATCTTACACGTCTAGCACAGATTGGACACTTCATGGACGTCTGTGCCAGAGAGAAGAAGAAGGAAGGTGAGGAAATGAGCTGGGTGGAAATGACCATCAGGGATAATCAGTCTCTAGACTTCGGGAAAGACGCTGGGATAGAAGCCCGGCCATCCTTGATGGGTCCCTGGCTGAGCTCCTCCCAATTATTTCCTAACATGTTAAGGCCACTGATTTTTTTATTTTTAGTCAACAAATATTGAGTGGGAACCATGTGCTAGCACCTCAGCAGACCTGGAAAGACAGGGCAGCAGGATCGACTCAGAATCGAACCAGAAGCCAGAGTTAAAAACACAGGATTGGGCAGCCAAGGAATCGCTCCAGAGGTAAGTGCTACGAGGCAGTGGGAGACGTGGTTAAAGGCCAGCCACGTTTCCTCTGCTACGTGTCCCCTGGACAAACAGCTCGGGGAAGACAAAGCACCTTCAATTCTCAGTACTCAGAGGAATCAGGCAGAGAGCTGCTCAAGGAAGAACTCTGATCCAGGAGGTAGGTGGGGAGGAAGGGCACAATAACTTGCCTTTCTAACAATTTCCCAAGTGATGGTGCAGTGCTGGCTGAACCAGGGCTCCAGGGCCATGTATTAAGACTGCCCTATGCCCGAGGACCTGGGTTCGATTCCTGGTGCCTGCCCATGTAAAAAAAAAATTAATAAATAAATAAAAATAAAAATAAAATTAATAATAATAATAAATAAATAATAAAAAAGACTGCCCTAACTCATTTCGTGACCCTGATCAAGTCAGTAAATTCTCAGAGCTTTGGATCCCTGAGGTCAAAATGCAAATAACCACCACCATAACTCAGACTATGACTCCAAGGCTCCCACCACAGCTTCTAGGTAGGAGATGCAAAACAAAGAAAGCACTCTGCAAAGGTATAATAAATAAAATAGAGCCCGGACCGTCCACAGGAGAGGAGCCAAAGGAACAAGGCTTCAGCTTGCCAATCCTGTTACAACCTCAGTGGGTTAGGTTTAACTTTCTTTAGAGTACAATATCGTTTAAAAAAAGAATAAATTGCAGGATACATAAAACGGCACAAACTAAGTATGTGATGAAGGAAACAGTGCATTTTAAAAATCACCTTATGGGCATTTCTGATGGGCAGGAACAAGGTGATTGTTAAAACACCCATCTGGATACTTCCCCGCGTTGCTTGATTTCTTTATAAAGAGCATATAATACTTCCATAAGAACATAAGTAATTTTTCTTTAAAAAACTCTTATTTAAATTCCCTAGAAAAGTTATCCAGTAAATAATGAGGTCAACTGATTATTAACCTTAGCAACCAGCATTATTTTAACGATTAGATATTTGATTTGGAAATAACTGGGAGGCGCCCGGCCTGGAACCAGGACAGAGCACACCAGAGACTCTCTCCCAGGGCAGCGGCAGCAGACCCCACCTGGTGGGGCCTGGGGTCAGCCATCTACCTGGAAAGCCCCGAAGACGTTCGGAACCAGTCGCCCCATGGAACGGGCTGCCTGTGGTGTGGACAGCAGAGCCACGGACAATTTCCCCAAAGAGACCACAGCACAAAAAGTGACCCGCAGTGGAGGCACCGCCTGCTACAAATTCCGGGCAGCAAAAGCCGGCGTTATTAAAAGGCTGATGACACGGCAGAGCCACCGCAGACATCTGAGGCCGCAGTGTCCAATCCGGTGCCACTGGGCTATGGGAAGCGGACGCCCAAGGGCAGGTGGCCTCCCCCACCTGTCCCAGCACAGTCCACTCCCACTCTCCAGCCGTTCTCACAGGCATCTCGGCCTCCGAGCTTCCAGCCCTGCTCTGACCCCTGCAGCCCCTCCACAGAGAACACAGTGGAGCGGACACCTTCCTCCCAAGTGGGAAGGGCCAAAGTTCAGACCCACGGTCCACCTCCTATGTCACCCCCACCTGGCTCGCCCCGTAGGGACTCAGGTCCCCGGCGAGGCCCCTCCCAGAGGAGGTGGGGGGTGGCAGGCAGCCTAGGGGGTAGCACTGGCCCCTACGCCGCGCCCCTGGCACTCGGGAACACCGGTCACTCAGTCCCGGGTGAGCCAAAATAAATGTAAAAGCAAGTATCTCTGAAAGCCATGCACACGAGACCCAGCCCAGATGACAGTAAAAACGACGCCGCAAGGTCGCGCGCTCTCGGGGCCCCTCAGTCTCCCCTCCTCGCTCTCCCAGGTCCCGGCACCTTCGGACAACCTCCCCTTTAACCCTCTCGCAAAGATGCTTTCAGGGAAAGCTCCCAGGACAGCGCCTGGCACACAGGATGCAGGCAATAAATATTTCTTGAAATGAATGAAGGGAAATAAGTTGAATTTTATCAAGAATTCTGTTCCAATGTGTGATCTCTCATGAAAATAGTGGCTGGAGCCTCACCAAGTGACGGAGCTTGTCTGTTACACAGCCCTATACCTTGTAAGCCCTTAACACTAGCAGACTCCCCCACAGACCCGTGAGCACCAGGGAACGGGCTGCGCGGCCAGGCAGCGGCGTGGACGTGCTCAGTGAAGGTCAGCTGTCGTCAACTCGCACTCTCCGGCGCTGCGACGATCAAAAGGAATCTATCAGCTCTAAGCATGCCATCAAGAAGGCTGGGCATGGACACTGCTGAGCAGGGGGTAGAAGGAAGCTCCACAACATTGTGAATTTCTACTGTGTTTTAAAAATACCAGGAAAGTCTGCGTATGTGTTTGTATGTCACTGCAAAAGATCTGGAAGGAAAATGACCAAACGTGTTGTGCTGGTTTGAAAGGAAGTGTGCCCCCTAGAAAAGCCATGTTTTAATCAAAATATCATTTCATAAAGGTAGAATAATCTCCATTCAATACTGTATGTTTGAAACTGTAATGAGATCATCTCCCTGGATGAGGTGATTTAATCAAGAATGGTTGTTAAACTGGATTAGGGGACGACATGTTTCCACCCATTTGGGTGGGTTGGTTGGTTTACTGGAATCCTACAAAAGAGGAAACATTTTGGAGAGGAAGATTCGGAGAGAGCAGAACGATGTAGCCATGAGATGCAGAGAGTCCACCAGCCACCGACCTTTGGAGATGAAGAAGGAAAACGCCTCCCGGGGAGCTTCACGAAACCAGAAGCCAGGAGAGAAAGCTAGCAGATGACGATGCCATGTTCGCCATGTGCCCTTCCAGCCGACAGAGAAGCCCTGACTGTGTTCACCATGTGCCTTCTCACTTAAGGAGAAACCCTGAACTTCATCGGCCTTCTTGAACCAAGGTATCTTTCCCTGGATGCCTGTGACTGGACATTTCTATAGACTTGTTGTAATTGGGACATTTTCTCAGCCTTAGAACTGTAAACCAGCAACTCGTTAAATTCCCCCTTTAAAAGCCATTCCGTTTCTGGTATATTGCATTCTGGCAGCTAGCAGACTAGAGCGCGTGTCTTTATCCCAAAGACAATGAGAAAAGAAACATTCACCTTCCACTTAAAAGCCTTTACTGCTACTTGAGTTATTTTCAGTGAGTATCTATTCCTTTTGAACCTTGCAATTCCTTTGAAAGCGCTTTCATTTTTTTAAAAAAGATTTTTTTTGCAATTTTTCTAAAGAAATAAGCAGATGATCAGGGAAGCAGGAACAGAGAAGAAAACGGACTGACCTAAGTGTCAAGCCAAGGCTAGGCTTCTTTTCCGACTACAGAACGTGGCAGACATGTGAACTGCAGGACGACTTTGTACAAACACGGAACAGCATCCGTCTACCTTCTCTCCAGGTCCGATAAGCCAAGACCTGGAGGCTGAGATGAGTCTAAGGCACCAGGCACCTTTTTCAGGGTCTTTCTCGAATCCACTGGCAGGTTCTGATCCGGCCCCACGGAGGGTGCGGAGCCGCTTTCCTGTGCTTCGCTCTGCCCTGACCGCGGCTCCCGCCCGCTATGTGCAGAGGACTCAGCGTGGGGAGCAGAGCAGGCCAGGGGATAACCAGGCTGGAAAGCACCTTGGCAAACAAGATCGGCTGTCCTACTTACAAAGAAGAGGACGGAAGGGACCTGTCCCTGGGAACTGCACCAGTTACTGTGTGAACCGGAGCAAAGCTGGGTCTCCCAACGCCCAGAAGAGGGCTGGTTCAGAGCCCCATAAAAACGTGTGAGTGTGTTTTGCTTGCCTGGAAAATGTGCAGCACTATAGAAGATGAAGAGGATTTCTCATGGAGCTGCTCGGCCAGGAGTCACACTGGAAAAACAGCAGACGCCCAATGTGACGTTAGGAACGTCCCCAAGAGAGGAAATCCAGCTGAGAGGGAGGGAAGTTCACACGTGTTATCACTGACCAAAAGCCAAAAAAAAACCTGAGCAGAGAGCCTGATTTGCAAATTAAAAACAGAAACACAATATCTAATAATGTGCATTAACATAAACAACTATCAGATATTAAATGTGTGAGTACATATTTTAAGTATGAATGTAAAATTTCTATATTTTTGGAATACAGGGCTATTCTGAATTTGTCAGAAAGGCAACCTTAAACAGCTGTTTGATTCCTAGATCACAAATAAATAAATATCTATACACACTTACATGCAATTAATTCATATGTGAATTGCATTATTCAATTCATTTCTTTGGAAAGTTTTATGATAACCAAAGTACTATACATAAATTTTGGGGGGTTAAATTTGTAATTTGGTATACAATGGTCCATTATTTGTGGACTTGCCCTTTTCTGGACAATGACTAAGTCCAATGGCTTTATAGGTCTTTATGTTGTTACTGTAATGGATGATGGAAAGAAGCAAAGATAATTTAATCTAAGGGGAGTGAATGCAACCACTAAGCTGTACTTGATGCCCAAAACAATCTTGAAAGTCATATGGAAAATACAATGAAGGAAACACAGAATAACAAAATCACCTACCTTACTCTTAACCAAGAAAACTGATCCTTAAGAATTTTTCAAACTGGAGCAAAATTTTTGGACCTATCTATAAGACTGATAAAGACAAAATGTGGTGGCAATGTGGTGGCAAGAGAACAGAAAACAGACACTCTTAAACGTTAACAATTTGGAGGATAAAATAATATAACCCTGCAAAAGGGAGCACAGCAATACCAAGCAGAATTTTATATGCACACCCTTCGAGCCAACAATTCCAGATCTAGGAATTTATCCTATGAATATACTTCATGCAAACACGCAAGAATTCACACAGTGCAGCACTGCTTGCTCCTCCACCAGACTGCAAACCCACACTCCTATTAATAGGGAACTGGTAGAGAAGAGTACTTATTTATACTAACATCAGTGTTCCTAAAAAGAAGACACAATTATCTATAAATGGTTGGATATGCATAGACTATTCCCAGAAGGATTCAAAAGAACTGGTAACAATGGTGAACAAGCTAGGGCACTTTCTTTCTACTCTACCTTCTGAATTGTTGTTCCATTGCTTATATTAAATATTCAAAATACTGAATAAGTGAAATAAATATTTTAAACATAACTAGTAAAAATAGGAGAACAATAATACCTAATTCACAGGATTGTCGTGCTAATTAAATGAGAAAAAAATTTAAGTATTATCAGTGTTCAAAGGTTGAAAGAGTAATGCTAGTTTGAATGTCAAGGAAAGGATGATGAAAAGGGAGTATTTCCAGTAAGCTGTGAAGGATGGATAAGATGTGAACAGGCATTAGTGGGGTGATGGCATTCCATATGGAAAAACCAGCATATAAAGGGGCGAAGAGATGGGAGAGTATAAAAGTATATAAGACAAGTTCAGAAAGGGCTTCAGCAGCTGGCTGGAGTATAAGGTTGATGATAGAGTAGAAAAGAAACTCATGCCTGTCGATTCCACCTGTAACCAAAAGTTAAAAATTAACAAATAATTATGATTATATAAATACTATATAGATGCTTTTCTTACTTTCTCATAGATTTGAACAGCCAGAGGAAATACCTGAAATTACTGAACTGTAATCCAGCCTTGATCTTTAATAATGATTGTGTGTGATTATATAACATTTGTAAATGGCCCCACTTGTACCCCCTCATCCTGCTTTTCAATTTTAGAGTCTTATGATCACAAAGACAGGCTGAACGTTTATCAATGAAGGAACTTGAGTCAGACTAGAAGAAACCCACCTGAATTCCTAAACTATCTTATCAGACAAAGCTGGATCTAACCAAACTGGCCCACCTGACTTGCACAGTAGTTTAGACTTTAACCTAAAAATGGCCTATACCTCATTACAGTACAAACAAATCACGCCCATCATATTAAGACCACCATCTTCTGACATACGTTCTGCAACTAAGTATGCAATCAAGCTGAACTGTACGTGCTCAATAATTAGATGATCACTAATCATGTCATCTCAAGCTATTGTGCTCATTATCCTAGAACCTGCCCAGCTTTTGAAGCTAAAAAAACTATCAGATAAGTCCTGAAACGCAGAGGGCCCAGCCTCTCCAGAACATCAACTAATTCCATCCTCCTATCCCATATTATCGACAGCCTCTTCCAACATGAAAAAGTTAGAATGGGTATAGCCCAAACACCCCTAAAGAGTGGGAGAAAAAGCAAACTCATTAACTAATGAGTATGTTTGCTGAATCATCATATGGATATTTTAGTCTCCAGTATCTTCGAGCAGCTAAAAGTAAAAATCTAAAATTGTGGAATTGTGACCCATACCAAACTCCGAACTTCGTTCTATAACTAATTGTTGCAGTGTGCTCTGAAGTTCATTGTTTTTTGTATATATGTTATTTTTCACAAAAAAAGGGGGAAAAGTTGATAAATGTACAGCTATGAAAAATAAATAAAAAGTAAAAAGAAAAAAACCTATCAAAGTTACATGTTAACTGATCTCCTGCCTCACACTTAGCAATATATTCTTTTTCTCTTTGAGACCACACTGTCTCAGGAATTGGCCACTTGAGTGCATCAGGCAAAAAATACCCTTCCTTGGATCAGAGTCAACTTGACGACCCAGATGGGACAAGAGCCCAAAGAAATAAGGAATCCAACTGCCCAAAGTTCTGAATCCTGGCAAGACAGGAAACATGTAATCGAGTGTTTTGCAGCCGCTAGACTCTTTTAGTGTAAAGGCTCATGTATCAGTTAGGGTTCTCGAGAGAAACAGAATCTACAGTTATATTTCTATAACACAGTTTGACTCGCAAATATAAAATTTATAAAAGTGTCTCACGCGACTGCAGGAATGCAGAGTCCAAAACCCTCAGGGCAGGCTGTGAAGCCGACGACTCCAATGGAGGGTCTGGATGAACTCCACAGGAGAGGCTCACCAGCCGAAGCAGGAAGAGAGCCTGTCTCTTCTGAATCCTCCTTAAAAGGCTTCCCGTGATCAGATTAAGCATCCCTCATTGCAGAAGACACTCCCCTTTGGCTGATTACAAAAGGAATCAGCTACGGATGCAGCTGACGTGATCATGATCTAATTCTATGAAATGTCCTCATTGCAACAGTCAGGCTAGCACTTGCCCAACCAGACAAACAGGTACCACCACCTGGCCAAGTTGACACATGTCCCTAACCATGACAGCTCAGCAACCAGATTTTCTGCTCTGCTGGCACCACAGACCCTCAACTCTTTAAAGCATCAAAGATAGAAACAGGTTCCAGTACCAGGTCCAGACCTGTGACTGAGTGAGTGGGTCACCAAGGTAGAGTGGACTGAGTATTCAGTACAGAGGTTGAGTCCCCTGGACTTGGGTTGTGAGACCCTGGGTCCTGCTTCCAGAATGGTCACCCTCGGCTCTGCCACACCTTCCTGTTTTCTGAGAATCATCCTCTATGGATTTCAAGGCCCTGACTTGAGTTCATCTGTTAAAAGCATACTCCTGGAAAATAAGTAATCCAACAATTAATTGGTATCCAAAGTAATTAAGTATTTGATGTCTGTGTAATTATTAATTGGCATTGTTTCAGTTTGCTAAAGCTGCTAGAATGCAATATACCAGAAACAGATTGGCTTGTATAAAGGGAATTTATTGAGTTATAAGTTACACTTCTAAGGCTGTGAAAATGTCCAAATTAAGGCACCAAGAAGAGGATACCTTCTCAGAGGAAAGGCAGCAGCCATCCGGGGCCCCTCTGTCACATGGGAAGGCACACGGCGATATTTGCTGTCCTCTCCCGGGTTCTGGTTTCAAAAAACTCTCTCAGCTCCTGTGGGTCCTTCCTGCATCTTCCTGGAGCATCTTCTTGCTTAGCATCTCAAACTCTCAGGTCTCTTAAAGGACTCCAGCAAGCAGATTAATACCCGCCTTGAATGGTGGGGTCTCACCTCCATGGAAACAATTCAACCAAACAAAAGGTCCCACCAGACAACAGGTCTGCTCCCACAGACGGGATTAAAAGAACACAGGTTTTTCTGAGATACATAACAGATTCAAAGCAGCAGAGTGTGTTTTGTTAAATTCCTAACTGGTATGTTACATAAACATATAGTGTTAAGTGTCTGTTTAAATTGTTAGTTGACATATTTTTGCATTTGTATTATTCAAGCGTTTCTAATTAGTTAGAAATTTTGTAACACAGGAAATGCTAATAGCATTCATGAATGTAGCCCTTTGGGGTATATTCTGAAAACCTGTAAAGGTTTTAGTTGTGAGCCTATAAAAAAAAAAAACAGTTAATTTCTATAACACAGTTTGACCTCAATATGATTTATAATCAGGAAAAAATGGCCTGGAAATTATTCTATAAAAAAATTAAAAAATAAAAAAACCACTTGGCACAATTAGATTTGTTCTGCAAAAGAAAGCAAAGATGGGATGATATTATATATAGCCAACCCTTTACTTGTGTCTCTCAAAAGTTTATTTTCTGCTTCTTTCCTGTGTATCACTAACTTCCTACTTGTGGATGTCTGCTGTTCAAGGTATAATTTCAAACCTCTGGATGGTAACAGCAAAAAAAAAATTCTTAAAAGAGCTCTCTTCAAACTGCTTAAAGATAAGTAAGTATACACTCCTGGAGTCCCAGCGAAAAAGGTGGGGAAACCCTCCAGGGACGGGGGCTCAAGGCCTCAGCACGTGTGACCACTGTGAACAGACCTGGGCATTGGAAAGAAACTGCCCTTGGAAGTTCCCTAAGGCACAGAGGGCTGCCTCGGGAAACAGCACAGGCTCTTCCATTCTCCAGGTCACAGCCTGGAGAGACACAGAGCTAACAGCTGGAAACAACTTGAAGAAGGGCAGAGGAACTTTCATCAATTCCAAGGCCACCTCAGGGGTCTTCAATCCCACCGCCCTCATTTAAAACTGTAAACCAAGTCCAACAGGCCAGGCCTCACTCTCTCTGTCTCTCCCATTCCTGGCCACAGGGCCACTTAAACCCTGGCCGATGATGAATGGCCCAGCAGGGGCAGCTGTAAGAGAAGGGGTGACTGCAGAAAAGATGGGTGCAGAGTAGGTATGGCTTAAAAATGATTTCTACTGGACCTAGAGGTTAGAAGTGACAGGGACAGAAGGAATGTTACAAATAGGCCATGTTTCACATAGTTTGTCCTGTAATTCCCCAATTTAAAATTAATAACTTTTTTCCCTAAAAATGCAAAGTTGCAACAGTAGCTGCAGAAGACAAATCATTATTAAAACTTGGGATTAAGGTAATTGAATAAAACCCAATTACCAAATTTAAAAAGCTCCACTAAGTATGGAAAAATGTCCCTGAGAGCTATGGAAAAGTTTTTCCTGGATTTATGCTTGGGACAAATTAAATAATTATAGTCTATTTTCCAGAGCGTGACAGTCAGTATGCTTTTGAAGCTGTTCATAATTTTAAGATACTATAAAAACAAAGAAATTTTTTAACCTTTAATTTTTTTAATGGAAAAGAAAAAAGGCTAAGCCCTCAATCTTGACACTTTCCCTAAAGCGAAGCTAAGTCTAATTATAATTAACGCCTAAGAATCACCCCTGAAAACCTATTTTGATCAGATGTGGCCTCTTCCTTAGCAAAACTCTGCAAATAAACTCACTACCTTCCCCCATACATAAGACATGGTTTCAGAAGCATAATTCTCGCTGGCAACATGAGACCTGACTCCCAGGAATGAGCCCTGCCCTGGTATCTTGACCAAAATGAGGCAAAGAAATGAAAAAAGAAAAAAAATAAAGTTTCAGTGGCTAAGAGGTTTCAAATAGAGTTGATCTGCCATGGTATGCCAAACCCTAACCAAAAGTGTTCCTGAAAACCCTAAAAAATATCCTGGGCTCTATCTAACACTCTATAAAAAGTTTTTCTTATTAAATTTATTTTTCAGAGACTTAAAGCCTCCAGATTGTTCCCATACAGTTAAGCCCTGAAACCCAGAGGTACCTGTCTCTCCAAGAACATGAACCGGTTTTATTCCTCTACCCCATAATGCCAGCTCCCCTTCTGAGCATGAAGAAGTCAGAACAGTCATCACCCAGATAACCCTTTAAGATTGAGAGAATGGGCAAACAAGAGGGAGGAGCTGTAAGAACTAGGATTACTATATCATTATACAGATGCTTTTCTAGCTATTTTTTATATTAGAATAGCTAGAAAGAAATTCCTGAAATTGCTGAATTGCCTCAGACTTTGATAAAGGTTTATCTTGTCATTGCAAAAACCTTGTAGCTAGCCCCACTTCTTTTTTCAACATAAGAGTTTTATGATCACAAAAGAATAAAGGAACTCGAGTCGGCCCAGAATGAACCCATCCCGATCCTAAACTATCTTACTAGACGAAGCTCAGTTTCACCAAAATGTCATCTGATTTGCACAGTAGCTTAAAGGTTAACCTATGAGTGAGCTGGACCACGTTAAAACACTAAAATCATGACCACCATCCTATTAAGGGCAGCATTTTCTTACAGGCGTTCGTTCTGCGGCTAAGCCTGTCATCCATCTGTGCAGGCTCAATAATCAGAGCGTCTCTACCCAAGTCATCTTGAGCCATTGGGCTCCTCAACCTAAAGCCTGCCCAGCTTTGAGACAAAAAACTGCAGAGTTACTGCAGGTCAGGAGACAGGTTTTTCAGACCCATAGGTCATCTGGCCTCCTGCTTCACGTGTAGCAATAAACTCTCTCTCTCTGAAGGGCTGGTGCCTCAGGAATGGTCACTGGAGAGCATCGGGCAGAAAATACTAAAGGTCTACACTCCACTTAACAATGGAAAACCATGTAAAGAGTCTGTATGGAAATGCAATGCTCGAAGCAGGATACCAGATGTCACTTACTCCAGAGATACAAGATAGGGAGGGAGAAGAGAAGTTAGGAAGCTTTCATCATAAAGCCAAGAAGCAATTAGGAGGACAAGACCAAGAGCACTGGCCTTGGGTTCTCAGGGCCATCTTTACACACAAGGAAAAGGACGGCCCATTTACTTGCATGGCATCATCCATTTAAATACAAACTCCAGTGTTCTAGAAACCTGCCCTCCCAATCACATCGAAAACGGCACTTGAATGAGAATTAGAAACAAGGATACCCTACATGCAAGCAAATCAATATTTTTTTACCTTTATAATAACGGAAGGCAATTTAAGTTTTTCTTTTAAAGCAAAAGTCAGAAGCAAAGAAAAATCAACTGTAAAAAACATTTCACTAAAGGCTAAACCTTTAGCACTGCTGTGGCAGGAAGCACGCTGATCCTTCCCCGGCCCTGCCACCAAGAAGGCTGGCACCCTTCTCTGCATGCCAGTTCATCCACAAAATCAATGAGCTGACCTAGAAGAGCTCTAAGATCTCTTCCAACTCACAAATTCCGCAACAATAAATGTTACCAAAAATAGCGCAGGCTCTCTAGATGGAAAAACTATCCCCAACACTGAAATGCACAAGGGCTCAGATTATAGGGATTTGGGTCAATCCCAGGCGGGAAGACAGAGAGGTGGCAGCTGGGGACAAAAACAGATTTTCATAATAATAGATGAAAAAGATACCCAGGAAATACTGTCAAAATCTTTCTATTTTAAAATTTCACGGTTAAGTTCATTTCAGTAACCTAAACACATGGAGCCTAGAATAGGGAATGAGATCTTGTAGGTCATAATAGCTTAATGTAATGCCCTGACACATTCCCGAGTATGCCTGGGAAAATAATTAGTAAGTATTGGCAAAGTCCCCTGAGGAAACTGGATTAAGAAATATGCAACTATTAAACTTCTCCACCTGGGAAATTCCTGATACTGTCTCAAGTTAATAGGCCAAGCCCTTGATCTTGAGGCTTGCTCTTATGAAACTTACTTCTGTAATGGAGACACTAAGCCTACCTATTATTATGCTGAAGAGTCACTTCCAGAGAACCTCTTTTGTTGATCAGATGTGGTCTCTCTAGGGCCAGCTCTGCAAATAAACTCATTATCCCCACCCACCTCTGTGGGACATGACATTCAGGGTTTTCTCCCTGGCAACATGGGAGATGATGCCCACGGATGAGCCTGGCCCTGGCACCATAGGATTGACAATGACTTCCTGACCAAACAGGGGAAAAGAAATGCAACAAAACAAGGTATCAGCAGATAAGAGAGTTCAAATAGACTCAAGAGGCTATAATTCTGAAGGTCACTTTTATGCAAGCTTTGGCCCGATACTACAAATTGCCATGGTTTTCCAAGCCCCAACCAACAGTACTCCTGAAAACCCTGCGAATACCCAGGGTTCGACCTGAGAATCTACATAAGTTTCACTTGCTAAGTTTAGTTTTCAGGAATTCAAAACTGCCAGATGGTTCCTAGGCCAGATAAGCTCTGAACCCAGAGGCACCAATTTCTCCAAGAGCATCACCTAGTTGTGTCCCCCAACCCCATAATATCGACACCCCTTTCCTTTTCCAGCATGAAGAAGTTAGAACAGTCACTGCCCAAATATCCCTGAAGACTGGGAGAAGGATCAAATGAGAGGGAGGCGCTGTCACAGAGAAGATAGGATCTAACACATTAGATCTAACACATGAATCATTATACCGATATTTCTTACTAGTCTCTAGTGTATTAGAACAGCTAGAAGGAAATACTTGAAATTGTGGAACTGTAACCCATACCATACTTTGAGATTTGCTCTATAACTACTTGTTAACTGTACTTTAAAATTTATTACTTTTCTGCATATATATTCCACAATAAAAATGTAAAAAAAAAAAAAAATTCACGGTTAATGGCCCAACAGAGTCACCAGCAAAACTCTGCCTCCTCAAGCTCTGCAGCCCGTTGCTCTCCTAGCTTTTAGGGAAGTAACCATGTAGTTATGGAAACATCAAGGGCTTGGAAGTCAAACCCCTGAGTGCATCAAGTATTTCATTTTTCCACTTATAATTATGTGACTTCAAACAAACTTCTTAACTTCTCTCAGCCTCTATCTTCAGCTTTAATGAAAATAATCTTTACCTCCAAGATCCTGAGGCTTAATGAGACACTGTAGGGGTATAAACAGCTGACAAATTCCAGGGGCTTCCCAACAGTGAATTCCCTCCCCCATGCCATACCAAGAGAGAAAGGCAGGCCGTCCAGGAAAAGGTCCTACAGCCTAGTGTCTTCTAGCCACACCACATGCAGTGATATTTTCTACTCGGTCACCCAGACTTAACACAGAGTAGCCCCAAAATGCAAGATTTCTCTCAAGTTTTCAACTTAAGCATGGGTCCCTTCTAATTTTCATATCATATGATCCATAATTAAGAAGTGATTTGTCTAGACTACCCCATGTTTCTATGTTTATGGTCTTAGATATATCAAATTATCTCATTCTTTAAGTTGTTTTCTGAATCAAAAGCAAAATTTTAATCTGTAACAGTAATAGTAGAAAATGTACCTATTAAATCAAAATGAACTTGTGTAAAAACAAAACAAAACAAACACACAAACAAAAAGCCCCACAACCCTGGCAGGAACCCCTGGGCGTGCCATCTGTGTGCCACAGGCACAGGCACACCCTGCCCTGGCTGGCTGGGCAGTCACACGGACTGGCCTCAGCGGGAGAGGACCCCCACGTGGTCTCCACAAGGAGCAGGGAAACGACAGGGGCAGCCCAGCTTCCCGAGGGCCCCCGTGCCACATCCCGTTCTTGCAGTGGAGGTCAGCTATGGGACAAATGTCCTTCCTTCTTCCTCTTCTCACCAGGGGCCCAAGGTCAAAGGCTGACCCAGAGCCTTGCCCCTCCAGGAGAAAGCCCAGCCATCCCAGCCTTTTTTAGTGACAAAGTTACTGTCTTCTGCTCTGACCTTCCAAGGAGGCAGGTCAGCAAGGTGGGGGGGCCGTGGGGCCAGGCCGGAGGAGACCCGTCCTCAGGCCTGAGTTTGGAGACAGTCCATGATGCAGGTTTGGGCTTGGAGCGGTGAAGACAACTCCTCTACACTGTCCAGGCACATTTCATCTTGCTGGAAGGAGTAAGGTGTGAGAGGCAGTCATCAGTTTCCAAGAGGGAACCTGGCCCAATGGTTGTGCAACAGGAGGCCAAGGGCCTAGGTGCAGACCCTCTGCCCACAGGGCCCGGCTGTGTGACTCTGAATGGGTCCCCTAGTCCGCTAGTCCCCCCTCGGTCACCGCACTGCAAAACGGTCACAATAATAGGTGCTCTAAGAATTAAGACATGTCAGCCCATGTGAGGCATTTAGAGCAGAGCCTGGCGCATAGTGGGACTTCAATACATAGGTGAACGACTGAATAACCATTAGCTATTATTAAATACATACACACATACATTGTATTTATAATGCACAAGAAAGTGTTTAGAGAACATACTTAACTACTAACAATGGTTACCTCTAGAGATGGAGAGGTGAAAATTTCAGTTTTTTCATTCTTCTATGTATATTTACGTATTGCCTGAAATATTTAA
>PVIY010037038.1:0-24992 GCA_004026745.1 Myrmecophaga tridactyla
CCACCCTTAAGAGGGTCTACTTAGGTATTATAGACCCCAGCTGGATTTTCCCAGACCAAACTGGCCTCCTATCAGGAGGAAAGAGTCACCTGTGTCAGTTTTCCCTGAGGGTGAGATCCAGCAGGTTGAAAGACTTTCCTGTGAAGTCTCTGGACTCTGTTTTTCGTATCCTGCCCAGGATGTGGCACTTGTCTGCCTGTGGGTCCCACCAGCATAAGATGATGTGGTGCCTTTAACTCTGGCAGACTCTCCCTGCTGGGAAAGTCGTGGAGACGGAAGAGAGGTTGTAGGCTGGTTTTAATGGCTTCAAATTACCAAGCCCTGGGGTCTGAATTCCTTGCGGGAGGGATTCCACCTGAGTTGGGCTTCACCCCTCCCCTGGGGAAGGCAAAGGCTCCAGACAAGCTCTCAAACAACCTTGTTTCTGCCTATGTCTGAGGCAGTTGCAGCCTGAGAAGTCCTGCCCCTGAATCCAGAGGCAGTCAAGCCTTTGTAGAAACACAGCCACAAAAACCTGTTTCCTTTTTTTTTTCTTTTTCCGTCAGCCCTGCCCCCTCGGCTCTGAGGCAAAAATCAGCGACCTCCGCTTTGACCAGGTTCACCTGAGCTGGGGGCCTATTTTTAGTAGTCAGAACTTGTTAATTAATTCCACAATTGGCGTTTAGTTGGGCTCAGCCCCTGCTGCTGGTAAAGTCCCTTTCCTGTCCCCTCTGGGAAGCAGCCTGTGGGGGAGGGGTGCCGGCCACCACGGCTTGGGGAACTCACGGTTCTGGGGGGGGGCTCGAAGCCAGTCCAGCTGGTCCAGACTGGGGTATGCTGTGTGTCTGGTCACTGATATGGCACAGGAGCTGTTCTGTACTGTTTCTGGTTATTTAGTAGTTTTTCTGGAGAACAAACTAAAATGCGCACATTGTTAAGCCACCATCTTGGCCCGGAAGTCTTGTCTCTTTTTAATTTAAAGGATAGATACATGCACCAAAAAGGAAGTCTTTACAATTCAATTTATCCACAACCTTCAGAGATTCAAAACTTATTTATGGATAAGAACACTGAAGTAATAGAATATGAGATTAAAAAAGATAATTAATGGCAGATAATATAGCTCCTTAGTCCGCAGGAATCCCCTTCTACAGTACCATGACAGAGAGGCATCTGCATTTTAAGTACCTTCAGGAGAAGAGAGCTACCTATCTCCCACGGTAGACAGTTTTGGTCTTTAGATTTCCTTAAGTTGCAATCTACCTTTTAGTAACTTCTATGCAGTGATTCTGAGCCAACCTTCTGAAGAAACACAAGCCTAATTACTCTCTCACACTGCACCCTTTCTGTACTGGTTTGAAACTGCTGTGTACCCCAGAAAAGCCATGTTCTGCTAATCCAATTGTGCAGGTGCAGACCTATTGTGGGAGGACCTTTTGATTAGGTTGTTTCCATGGAGAGGTGACCTGCCCATTCAAGGTGGGTCTTAATCAGCTTACAGGAGTCCTTTAAAAGAGCTGATAGAGAATGCCAAGAGAGTTCAGATGCTTGGAGACAGACAGAAAGAGAGGAGGCCACTGGAACCCAGAGCTGAAAGTAACAAAACCTGGGAGCAAAGGGATAGCAGATTTTGCCACGTGCCTTCCCATGTGGCAGAGAAATCCCGGGCATGATCAGCCTTTCTTGTTGGTGCCTTAATTTGTACATTTTCATGGTCTTAGAACTGTAAATTTGTAACCTAACAAATTGCCTTTTTAAAAGCCAATCCATCTCTAGTACACAGCATTCCGGCAGCATTAGCAAACCAAAAAACCTTCAAAGAGGTGAAAACTGTCAGGAGCTCACTAAGATTTTTCTTCTTCAAATTAAACCTGAAGTTTCTTTATTCACTCCATAGTGGAAACCCAGCTTACACAGTTCTATTTGCATTTCCTATGCATTAACAGAAGTCCAGATGCCCAGTGGCCAAGGAATCAATATTGTTTGCCCCAGGCCAATAGATCCATCTACAAAATTGTAGCTAAATCCAGGAGTATAACGCTGTTAAGAAAGAGTCAGCAGGTTGAAAATTAACAGCCAAGCAAAGAAAAACAAAACAAAATAAATTAGTATCTATGATACTTATAGAGTCAAAAAGTCTAGGGCTAGACTGTATTATAGAAATAAACTATTTCTTTTTTTTTTTCAAAAAATAAAAATAAAAAAGAAGTCTAGGCCATCAGCTAGTTCCATCTCCCTACCCTATATTATTGACAGCCTCTTCCAACAGGAAAAAAGTTAGAATGGCCATAGCCCAAATACCCCTAAAGAACGGGATAGAAAGATCAAAGGTGATGGTGGAGTTACACAGAGAAGGTGGGGTTTAACAAACAAATATGATTGCTGAATCATTAAATTGATACTTCTTTTAGTCTCCAGTATCTTAGAGCAGCTAGAAGGAAAAACCTAAAATTGTGGAATTTTAACCCATATCAAACTCTGAAATCTGTTCTACAACTAATTGGTGTGCTGTGCTTTGAAATGTATTGTGTTTTTGTATATATGTTATTTTTCACAAATAAAAAGAAAAGAAAAAGTCCACTGTGATAAAAAAATATTTATTCCCTCTAGCCTCCTATATTCTGGAGCAGCTAGAAGGAAAAATCTGAGAGGATGTTATGGTAGCCCATGACAAACTCTGGGATCTGTTCTGTAACTACTTGTTGAAGAGTGCTTTGAAAACTATTGCTTTTTTCTTTCTTTGCTTTGTATATATGCTATATTATGGAATAAAAGAAAAGAAGTCTAGGACTCCTTGTGGTTCATCTGAAATAAATCACAAAGGACAACAAACTTTTGTGATTCAATTCAGAGGAGGTCTTGTTTCTTTACCTCTCTTTTCTTCCACTGTAGTGACAGAGTTGACTCAAGTCATATTATACAATGACAAGATGCTGCCTGGCCTGGCTCCAGCTGAACAGGAGAGTTTTAGCAAAGGAGGAAAGTAAAGATAAAACATCCTTACAACTTGGTAGACAGCTATTCATACTTCCTTCCTTCATTCATTCAGTGGTTATCTATTGTGCGACTATTATATGGCAGGCATTGCTCTAGTCACTGGGCAGGACAGTAGTCAACAAGACAAAGTCATGCCTTATGGAGCTTATGTTATAATATAAAATTACAAATAAATATATATACTTTCAGTAGAAATAAAACAAAGGCAGATAAGAAGTTGGAGAATGATGATGGGGAAGGTGTGTATATTTTAGAAGAGATGTCAAGTGGGGGAAGTACAGTATTAATTGTTGTAAGTTCGTACAAAAGAGAAACAAGTGGTGAATGAGATAGGTGCCCTGGTACCCAGCTTCTTGTTCCCTCTCTGCACCTAAGTACCCTTTCTCTCTGTTCAGGCCCACATTTACCTGTGTAATGGTTCAGGAGATTTCTCTGGCTCTGAACATTTTCTAGCCATGGGTCCACCCTTTGCTCAAACTTATAGAATAGGTCTGGGCTGGCAATAGTTGGTCCTGATTCAGGAATAGAGAAAAGCACTATGAGGTCCTGGTTCCAGGTTACAACATTAAGGAAAGATCTGTTTGTGCATCCTCAGGCATATAAGATAATTGGTTAAGGAGGAAAACTATGAATCTCAATGTTTTTCAATAATGGTTTAGAAACTCAGATATTCGTGACAGTCCTACAACAATGGGTGACTAGGTAAAAGCAATGAGGGGCACAAGCAAGGCTCTGTGTTCCTCTTCAAGGTTAAAGTAGTATAAAAAACTACTGGTTCAGAACAGAGACATAAAAATAAATGCCGATAGGGGCCATATCGGTCAGATAGCTGAGGAAATCAGGTTGGGGTTGGAGAGACTGTGGCAATCTAGAGGACTCAGACCTTGGGGTGGGAGTGAGGGAAGATGTTACTCAACCTCAGGTTGCCAAGCACGAATGCAGGCTCAGCACTGCCAGACCTTTCCATTTATCAAGAAGAGCTAGAAATCCATATATTTATGTGGAAATTCCCAGTGGTAAACATTGCCCACTTATTTAAATATTTTAAGAACTCAAACAAAACCAGTGTAAGCAAAATAAATAAATAAATAAACAAAACGAAACAAAACAATTTGTGGGTCAAATCTGGCCCATGAGCTACAACTTTGCCACTTCTGGTTCAGAAGACCTAGTGAGTTTCAAAGCACAGGAAAAAGACACAACCCAGCTACAATCCCTCCATACACAGAGAACTGAAATTGTTGCTCCTATAACCTTTAGCCAAGTACCAACATAAAAATAAGAAATAGATAGTCGTCAAATTGAAATCAGAAAATAGTGCATGTGTATGTAAAGAGTTTGAAATATAATTACCTCTGTCCTTGCTGCAATCTACTCATATAAGCAGAGAGAAAACAACATTCAGAAAACAGAAATGATTAAAAATATCCACATTTCTAAAGAAGCTTTAAATCATTTTATCTCATCAAATCTCTACAACCCTATGAAAAAAAAAATTGAGGTTTAAAAAGGTTAAAGGACTTGGTCAAAGTCACACAAGTATTAAGTAGTAGAACTGGGATTGAGACCAGATTTCCAAATGCCAAATCTGCTTTCTACTACAACTTAACCACCTCCAGTGTCCTATGGGCACCTGAAACGAAATTCATCTTGCAGCTTTCCACATCCACAGACATGGTTTTCCCACACCCTGGAATATCCCAAGGCATCAAGGAGACAGACCTCAGGGTCTAGCTCTGACAAGTTAGATTTCTCACCTCTCTTAGTCAATTTAAAAGAGAAAGGGTGGTGTGTGAATTCATGTGCAACCAATTAATATATGGGATTGAGTAGTATAACGATGCCTGAAAAAAAAAAAGGTAGGATTCCATAATATTCTCAAGTCCTAGCTTGTATAGGATTAGAAATGCTGATCTAGTTTCACGGTGGTGGGGAAGTCAACAGGAATCCATACCCAGTGGTGCCAATAGCTTGTCTGAGCCACAAATCTTCTGTTGCTGACTTAGCAGCATCCATTCCTCCCGAAGTAAGTATACTGTGATATCATCAAATGTCACAGGAGCCTGCAAGGCAAAAAAAAAAAACAACAAAAAAACATCTAAGTGCCAACTTCTTCCTTAGATTTGTCTTCCACACCTATGTTCATGACCACCTGAGGGGCACCCATACTCTGAAATTGTACCAGGCTGGGGTGGAGGGCACTAGCAATCTACATACACACACACTGACCTACACACCCCATCTCTCTCACCCCTCGGTGCAAATGACAGTATGAATTTCTGGGAAGTGCTACACACTGAAACAAAATAGAGTCATAAAGAATGTTAATAACTAGTACTCAAAAATTTTATAGTCTTTTCCCTGTATGCTCTTCACCATATGACCCATTACTTCCCAGCCAGTACCCTAAGCAACCATTTGCAGCACATTCTTTTGCATGATTTTGAAAATGATAAATTGTCATCTAGGAGGATGTATCTGATTTCTAGAAATAATCAAGTTACTTACACCTATGTCTAAATGAAGTTGATGATCAAAACAGGCAAAGCTTTAGAGTTGGAAACTACAATTCATGGAGTTTGTAAAGTAGTTCTAGTCCACCAAAAAGGGGAAGGTGTTTCAGAAAACCTTTGGGGGAGTTCTGGATTAAGATGGCAGACTGAGAAGACTAAAACCACTCTGAAAAAATCAAAACCAAAAACACTCTAGAATGGGGAACACAAGAGGGGGGACAGTGGCAATACAATTTTGGAAGTTGGAAAACAGATTAAAATGTAGTAACTGAGCAGACGTAAGAAAACTGAGCACTCATCTGGCAATGGGCAAAGCTGCGAACCAACCCAGTTCATACCACTAGGTCCTCAAAAGGCTCAGGATCTGGCAGCCCCAGAAAACTATGTCCTGGGAATGAAGGCACGCAGGCTAAAATAATAAGAGTTGGGGAAAGGCTATTTCCCAACAAATGCCTACCCAGATTTCCCTACATGGAGACTACTAGTTGACAAGCACCATTCTTGACCCCCAGGTCAAAAAAAGCTTCCAGTAAAGATTTTTGGTCTTTCACTGTTAAACAACCGGACTACTAGACATCTGAGGAAAGGCTCTAACACGGAACAGGGATAACAGAAATTAAAACAGATGGGAAATTTTTTAAAAAAAGGAAATGAGGAAATGGAGATGAAGCATGGAGAACTACATTTTTAAAAAAGCAACTATCATCAATAGTATCAGATAGGTAAGATATTGTAGCTGGGAAACAAAAAGAGATAAAATTAATAAGCAAAAGGAAATAGCTAGAAACTATTCTGTTAATCCTTTTAAATTTTATACTATGAAATGTATCACCTTATCAAAGAAATAAAAGTAAATAAATTACAAATAAATTCACCACCCCAAAGAAAAACAGTATTTTGGGAAATGACAGCATCCTTGGAATAAGTTATAACCTTCCAAGGTGACAAATCTGAAGAGGATGAGAATCATTTCCATTTTTAAGTTCTAGTAAATTTGTATAAAATTGCTTGTAACTTTATACTCAAATGTCAAGCACATGACATACCTAATTTTTAATTAAATAGTAGAAACTTCTTGAGGACAACATAGATTGTTGGCTTAGTGGCTACTGAATTGTAAATTTTTAAAAAATTAAAAAAAATAATTTGAGTATTTTTCTTCTGATGAATGAATACATGTTCATTGCAGAAAATAAAGACAACAGAAGTGAACATAAAAATATTTTATTACTCACAGTTCCCTCCCTCAAAGAGAATTACAATAACATTTGGCATCTAATATTCTAGTCTGTCTATGAATTTGTAAGAATGACCAGTTTTTAAAACAAAAATGGAATTGTACTGCCAAATGTGTATGTTTTAAACAATTCATTGCTCTCAGAGTATCTTACAAAGCAAAATGTGATTATATTTCCAAAAGCCTACTGGAGGATGGGCTCTACTAAAACAAGGCAGGAAAACAAGAAAGGAGTGTAAACAGGATACAGTCAAAAGAGATCCAACAGTGGGAAGAGGTGAAGAGAATCCTCAGGATGATCCTGACAGGGATCCTGGGGGTGACTCTTGCACACCAGGCCTAAAGCACAACCTCTTCAGATTGAGATAGGCTAAAAAAGAAACTGTGGACAACGCAGGGCTCCCTATTAACACCAATTCTTTCCTCCAGAGTGAACAGGTAGGCATAGCAAAAGCCAGTAGATGTATTACTTTGGCTGATAAACTCCATAATGATGATGAATATGGCTAGGACTGAATGGTTAGATAATAAAGAAGTGACTTCCTAAAAAGAGTGATTACACTTAACACCTGGTATCTCTTCTAACTAGTATCGTGGCAAGAGCCTTCTGACTGCATTTGACTCCACTGTAAAGAAAACATATATCTGCTTGAATAAGAGAAATTGCCTAGCCATGTTTAATGCAAAGATTCCCGTGGATGTTCTGTTTTAATGGTTCCCGCTGTCTACAGGGTAAAGTTCTGACTTCTCAGTCCAGCACTAAGTCCCCTAAATAAGAATTTAACCCACCTTCCTAAACTTAGATCTACTTATTGTCCCTAAACTTAGCTCTACTTATTGTATATACTTATACTTATTAGTATAATACTTAGTAATAGTAATCTCAACCCCAGCTATATTAGTATAATTGCAATCACTCAACAAATCTTGCACCTTTCCTACCTCTACACACTCAAATCTTTAGATCCTCTGACCACTTCCCTCCATCTACTTAGTCTACCCACCCGTCAAGTTCCTATTCACATTCCACCTTTTTCATGAGGCCTATCCTAAATACATCATTTCTCCTTCCCCTGAGCAAGGAAGACTTTATTCTTCACAGAACTTGGCCCTTAAGAAGCATTTGCTAATTGGTTCATTTTATAACTACAGCTCCCTTCACTAACACTGCTCTTGTCCTCGGCATATTATAAAGACAGTGCTTCATAGGCACGTTTTCACTCACGTACATTTATTTTTTAAGCGTCTTTATTGCTTGGTGCATAGTGACATAAAGATACGAAAGATTCTTTCTATTTTCAAGGAGATTAAAATCTATCAGGAGGTGACAGACAACTATGATAAAAGTGCAATAAAAAAAATTGTATCCAAAGAAAAGACAGGCATGACCCCTTATATGGGAAAGACAGAGCTAGGAAACACAAATGTTGAGGCAATAAATAAATATTTTGGCAGCATGATTAACAGTCTCCATGGATTGCACTTGAGGTGTTAGATGGCAGTGTCCTCCATAACACCCACTCTGCATAGCATAAGGGCCTCTGTGGTGATGCTATTGTGTGGATCATTCATTCAAAATATACTTTGAGAACCTATTAAATACCAGGTACTTCTACACTGTTCTGTGTGGGAATATAGTGAAGAGTAAAGGTAATAAACATGTGAATAAATAAATTAATGTGATAATTTTGTATAGTGATATGGGCAGGGAAGAAAATAAAACTCGATAATGGGATAGAGCATGATAGGGAAGTCTTTATCCACTATTCTGACAATGACACCCAATCCAACGGCCCAAGATTGCCTTTAGTTAATAAATGCTACTAAATACAAAGGAGAACTTTAATAATATATCAAGGCACCATCTTATGTGTACTCCCAATCTCCCGTTCAAAAATCGATAATCAACATGGAGCAGCATGGCACAGCTACTACACCAGGCCTTTACTATCACTGGTTTGCAATACATTTTACACCATCAGTTTGTTTTGCGTTCACTTTATTTCATTACCTTTGGATAAAACTCTCATTTCCCAGGTTAGAAAACTGATGCAATTGGAATGGATAAGAGACTTCTGAGACACCCTATAATCAAGATCAGCATCAAGGGTGAAATTTCAGTTTTCAGGGTTTTCCATTGATGGTTGGGCCAGGAAAGGACATTCAATTGCTTCTTGACCTCTGAAAATGTTTGTTCTCTCTTCTCCTATTAAAGGCTAATAAAGCCTAGATCTAGGCAAAATAACTTGAAAATCTACCTCAAGTCACTCTCAGAAGTAGAAGGACCCAAATTTGCAAATCTAATTCCAATTCTTGATGCCATTAAAAAAAAATCCTTCTTCCCCACTACATTGTGTCCCCCTTTGTCCAAAACCAGGTTCATTATAAATTAATCTAGGGCACAATTCACCTTAAATCCTTCTTTAGTTAGGTTCTTTTGAACTTTATTGTCTTGGACTAGGTATTTTGTAGGTCGTTTAGTCTGGATAGTGCACAGTTGTAGCTTGGGGAGGGGAAGGAGGATGGAAGAGATCTTTAGGCAAGGTAAAACTCCTTTTGTAATTCAGAGCCCTTTCAGATTTTTCCAAGCAAAACTACAGCATTAAAATAACCTCATTATCCTTTCTCTCTTTTGTCTGTGGGCCAATGCTTCCAGATGTGTCCAAGTGAAAACTGCAAGTGAATTCCTTGAGGAAAGTAAAACGTAAAAGTTTACATTTATCCTTGTACTTCCGGCATCAGTTCAATGGAAATCACAGGTCACAAATGTTTATTAAACGAACTTTTTAAAGTAGGGACTCCGGGCGGGCCACAGCGGCTCAGCAGGCAGAATTCTCACCTGCCATTCCATAGACCCGGATTCGATTTCCGGTGCCTACCCATGCAAAAAAAAAAAAAAAAAAGTAGGGACTCCATGAACACTCAAAAACGTTTTGTTGAGGAAATTCCTTCTGTGCAAAATAAAAACAGTTGCTCAAGAACCGGCAGCAAAGAACATCCAGAAAAATCTTAGTCCCATACGGCTGCCACTGTCTCCACATCAGCGCGCCTACAACCACGCTGGTGTTGGCTGACAGGGCCTCGGAGTGCTAGCAGTTCTGTCAAACCCACTTAACACTACCCGCAAGCACTTTCCCCACAAATTTTCCTCAATCTCTCGCCCAAAGCTTAAAGCAAATTTATGGAATATGCTTCTTAGCAATGCCCGTTTATTCCGTGAAGAAGATAAGCTAGCAAAAGAAGTTGGCAAAACACACATGTACACACACACAAACATGCCAGATGTCCTCATTTTTCTTTTCAGCCCTTTCTTGGGTAGGGGACAAGGCAGGTCCAAGCCCCCATCCTGACTCCTGGCGACCCCTACCCTTTAGATCCCGCTGGCATCCTATCCGGCCTCAAAGCCTAAAAACAATCCGGACCTCTTTAAAACACCAACGGTGGTGGGAGGAAACAGAAAGCACTTTCGCATGATTCCATTTTTAGCGGGTCACCCACCCCAGCATCAACAGAGCGACCACTTGCTAGAGGACCGTGGATATGAAAAGGGAGCCGGGAAGATGCGCAAGGGTCGGAGTTCGTGCGTCCGCACTTCCCTTCCCCGCCGGCCTAAACACCGCCAACGAAGTAGAAGGAGGCGGGTGCGGGCGGGCGACTCCTTCCCTGTAAGGCTCATCTGAGGGACCTCCGCCTGTCCGGCACCGCCTCGACAAGAGCCCAAATCAGGGATCAACGGGAGGGCCCTTCCAGTCCTACCTGCCCCGATTCCCTGGGCTCCATGGCCCCGCTTTCGGTGACCCGCGCTGACCCCGCCACTGCCTCCAGGCAGCCCCCTCCCCCCGCGGCCAGGGCTGAGGATGCAGACGCCGCGAACACCTAAGAGACTAGGGCCCGGGAGAGGAAAAGCGCCCTGACGCGGACAGAACGCGGCCAGGGAAGTACGATTCGCATTCCCAGGCCGCGGAGGTGGCAACGTTCGCCGCGACCTCAGAGGATCAGAGCTGGACTAGTGTCGTGCCCAACGAACAGCTTTACGGCAGCCGCCTAGCTCTGAAACCGCGGGGCCTCACGGGAAGCGTGGTCTTGGTAAGCGACTCTCAAGGCCATTACTGTATTATGTCCCGGAGTGTGGGGTCGTGCTTGCTTCCGCAGTAGCTTGCTTTCTGCTTTTCCTGCCTTCCTGCCGGGCGATGGTTGCTAGGTAACGTCCCCACAGGCCTTTTCCCACCCCTGCAGTAAGGGCATTTGCTGGGCTATGGGATTCCTTCTTCTTGGGTCGGCTCTCTCGCATTTCTAGGCTTTTTGAACTTGAAGTTTCCAGATTTTATTTAATCAAGGAAGGCAATACTTTTTCTTAGATGTATTCGAAAGGCATCATTGGTTGCCTACAACATGTCAGGCACTGATCTAGGTTTTGGCGATACACCAACTTACTTGGTTGAGTAAGCCAAAGCCCGTGCCCTTAAGGAAATTATAGTCGTTGGGGGAAAAAAACACAGAAACATATAAAGCGACAAGTGCAACGACAGACGTAAGCGAAAGGAACTATTAGAGCATGCCTTGTCACCTTAGAATGATGTAGTGGTGGGATTTGAGGTAGTTGATCAAGGATTTCCTAAGGAGGTGGTACCTGGGCTGAATTAAAACAAGGAGGGGAAGAAATGTGTTACTGGCAAGGACAATTGGACATAGTATGGAATAGCCTAGCAGAGTCGGGAAAGTGAGAAAATGGTGTGTGCAGAGACTGGGTAAGAAAGGAAGTGATAGGGAGTGGCGCCGGAGTAGATACTACAGAGGCTGGATGTTGAAGTCATTGCATGTTACCTTAAGGAGTTTGAAATGCGTTTTAAGCTGGTGAATAATGGCGGGCAAATTTGCCCTGCCATTGGATCCATCCTATTGCAGAGTAGAGGATGAGTTTAAGGCAAAAAAGAAGGGAAGAAAGATGACCAGTAAGGAGACTTTTGCACTTGTCTGAGTGAGAGATACCCTCTTGGGAACATTTATAAGGGATGAAGGGGACAGAATTGAGAAGTACTGTATTTAGAAAGAAAAGGTGACAGGACTTGATTTTATGTGACGGTCCAAAGAAAGGGAGGTGACGAGATTAATTATGAGGTTTCTGTCATGGTGATAACTGGGTGGATAGTAGTGACAAGTATTTATTCATTCATTTGGTAAATATTTATTGAGGACCAAGCACTGTGCCAAATAAAATTGACATGGTCCCTGCTTTTTTTAAAATTGATTTTTTAATTAAAAAAATATAACAACAGACGCAAACATTGTTAACACATGATCATTCCACTCTACATAAATAATCAGTAATTCATCATCGTGATAATTTCTTGGAACATTTGCATCAATTCAGAAAGAGAAATAAAAAGACAACAGAAAAAAATTCATACATGCCATACCCCTTACTCCTCCCTTTCATTTATCACTAGCATTTCAATCTACTAAATTTATTTTAACATTTGTTCCCTCTATTATTTATTTTTATGCCATGTGTTTTACTCGTCTGTTGATAAGGTAGATAAATGAGCATCAGACACAAGGTTTTCACAATCACACAGTCACATTGTTAAAGCTATATCATTATACAATCATCTTCAAGAAACATGGCTACTGGAACACAGCTCTGCTTTTTCAGGCACTTCCCTCCAGCCTCTCCATTACATCTTGACTAACAAGGTGATATCTATTTAATGCGTAAGAATAACCTCAGGATAACCTCTCGACTCTGTTTGGAATCGCTCAGCTATTGACACTTTATTTGGGTTCATTTCGCTCTTCCCCCTTTTGGTTGAAAAGGTTTTCTCAATCCCCTGATGCTGAGTCCCAGCACATTCTAGGATTTCTGTTCCATGTTGCCAGGAAGATCCACACCCCTGGGAGTCATGTCCCATGTAGACAGGGTGAGGGCGGTGAGTTTGCTTGTTGTGTTGGCTGGAAAGAGAGAGGCCACATCTGAGCAACAAAAGAGGTTCTCTTGGGGGCTGACTCTTAAGCCTAATTTTAAGTAGGCTTGACCTGTCCTTTCTGGGGTTAAGTTTCATGAACAAACCCCAAGATTGGGGGCTCAGCCTATTGCTTTGGTTGTCCCCACTGCTTGTGAGAATATCAAAAATTCTCCACTTGGGGAAGTTGAATTTTCCCCCTTTCTCACCATTCCCCCAAGGGGACTTTGCAAATACTTTTTTACTCATTGTTCAAATCACTCTGGGATTTATTGGGGCATCACTCTGGACAAACCTACAAAATCTTATGCCCTACTCAAGGTTCCATGTACTATGGTGTTCAATTAAGCTGTCCACATAAGTTATATTAGGAAATGCACTGGTCAAAATATAAATTTTGTACCAAATAAACATTTTTTGCATTAGTCTCACACATACGTTGAAATTTTTAAATGTTAATTACCATCTATTTTCAACACCCTGCAGTAATGACATTACTTTGTCCTTCTTCATGCAAAAACATTTTTAAATTTGTATGTTTAGTCACTATCATTATGTACTCTAGGCATTCCTAGATTATACCATCTCAGCCTTCATTGTCTATCTTTCTTTCTGATTTCATTTGTGCCCCCAGCCCTCCTCCCTCTATCATTCTCACATTCAACTTCATTCAGTGTTCTAACATAATTGTATTACAGTTAGATAGTATTGTGCTATCCATTTCTGAGTTATTACAATCAGTCCTGTTGTACAATCTGTATCCCTTCAGTTCCAATTACCCAATATCTTACCCTATTTCTATCTCCTGATGGTCTCTGTTACCAATGAAATTCTCCAAGTTTATTCACTAATGTCAGTTTATATCAGTGAGACCATACAGTATTTGTCCTTTTGTTTTTGGCTAATCTCACTCAGCATAATGTCCTTAAGGTCCATCCATGTTGTTACATACTTCATAACTTTATTCTGTCTTACAGTTGCATAATATTCCATCGTATGTATATGCCACAGTTTGTTTAGCCACCTGTCTGCTGATGGACATTTTGGCTGTTTCCATCTCTTGGTAATTGTAAATAATGCTGCTATAAACATTGGTGTGCAAATGTCCGTTTGTGTCCTTGCCCTCATGTCCTCTGTGTAGATACCTAGCAATGATATTGCCGGGTCATATGGCAATTCTATACTTAGCTTCCTGAGACCCACCAAACTGCCTTCCACAACGGTTGTACCATTTGACATTCCCACTAACAGTGGATAAGTATTGCCTCTTTCTCCACATCCTCTCTAGCACTTGTCGTTTTCTGTTTTATTGATAATGGCCATTCTGATGGGTGTGAGATGATATCTCATTGTGGTTTTGATTTGCATTTCCCTAATAGCCAGGGAATTTGCACATCTTTTCATGTGCCTTTTGGCCATTTGTATTTCCTCTTCTGAGAAGTGTCTGTTCAAGTCTTTTACCCATTTTGTAATTGGGGTGTCTGTCTTTTTGTTGTTGAGTTGGACAATTGCTTTATCTATTCTGGATACTAGACCTTTATCTGATATATTATTTCCAAATATTGTCTCCCATTGTGTAGGCTGTCTTTTTACTTTCTTGGCAAAATTCTTTGATGCACAAAAGTGTTTAATTTTGAGGAGCTCCCATTTCTTTCTTCAATGCTTGTGCTTTGATTCCCATTTATTTATTTATTTCTTCAATGCTCATGCTTTGTAAGGTCTAGGAAACCGCCTCCTATTATAAGATTTATAAGATATTTCCCTACATTTTCTTCTAACAGTTTTATGGCCTTAGCTCTAATGTTTAGGTCTTTGATCCATTTTGAGTTAATTTTTGTATAGAGTGTGAGATATGGATCCTCTTTATTCTTTGCATGTGGATATCCAATTCTCTAGGCACTATTTATTGAAGAGACTGTTCTGTCCCAGGTGAGTTGGTTTGACTGTCTTATCAAGGATCAATTGTCCATAGATGAGATGGTCTATATCTGAACACTCTATTCAATTCCATTGGTCAGTATATCTATCTTTGTGCCAGTACCATGCTGTTTTGACCACTGTAGCTTCATAATATGCTTTAAAGTCAGTTAGCATGAGACCGCCAACTTCATTTTTCTTTCTCAGGATGCTTTTTAGCTATATCTGCCCTTCCAGATAAATTTGGTTATTGGTTTTTCTATTTTTGAAAAGTAGGTTTTTGGGATTTTAATTGGTATTGCATTGACTCTGTAAATCAATTTAGGTAGAATTAACATCTTAACTATATTTAGTCTTCCAATCCATGAACATGATATGCCCTTCCATTTATGTAGGTCTTCTCTGATTTCTTTTAACAATTTCTTGCAGTTTTCTCTGTATAGGTCTTTTGTCTCTTTAGTTAAGTTTATTCCTAAATATTTTATTCTTTTGGTTGCAATTGTAAATGGATTTTTTTTCTTGATTTCCCACTCAGATTGTACATTACTAGTGTATAGAAAAACTACAGATTTTTGAGTGTTGATCTTGTAACCTGCCACTTTGCTGTACTCATTTATTAGCTCTAGTAGTTTTGCTGTGGATTTTTCGGGGTTTTAAACATATAGTGTCATATCATCTGCAAACAGTGAGAATTTTACTTCTTCCTTTCTAATTCTGATGCTTGTATTTCTTTTTCTTGTCTAATTGCTCTGGCTAGAACTTCCAACACAATGTTGAATAACAGTGGTGATAGTGGACATCCTTCCTTTGTTCCTGATCTTAGGGGGAAAGTTTTCAGTTTTTCCCTATTGAGGATGATGTTAGCTGTGGGTTTTTCATATATTCCCTTTATCATGTTGAGGAATTTCCTTTCTATTCCTTTCCTTTGAAGTGTTTTCAACAGGGAAGGATGTTGAATTTTGTTAAATGCCTTTTCTGCATCAATCGAGATGATCATGTGGTTTTTCTGCTTTGATTTGTTGATATGGTGTATTACATGAATTGATTTTCTTATGTTGAACCATCCTTGCACACCTGGGATGAATCCTACTTGGTTATGGTGTATAATTCTTTTATTGTGCTGCTGGATTCGATTTGCTAGAATTTTGTTGAGGATTTTTGCCTCTATATTCATTAGAGAGATTGGTCTGTAGTTTTCTTTTTTTGTAATATCTTTGTCTGGCTTTGGTATGAGGTTGATATTGGCTTTGTAGAGTGAGTTAAGTAGCTTTCCTTCCTCTTCAATTTTTTTGAAGAAATTGAGCAGGATTGGTACTAATTCTTTCTGGAATATTTGATAGAATTCACATGTGAAGCCATCTGGTCCTGGACTTTTCTTTTGGGGGAGCTTCTTAATGACTGATTCAATTTCTTTACTTGTGATTGGTTGGTTTGTTGAGGTCATCTATTTCTTCTCGAGTCGATGTTGGTTGTTCATGCCTTTCTAGAAAGCTGTCATTTCATCTACATTGTCGAGTTTATTAACATAAAGCTGTTTGTAGTATCCTCTCATTACTTCCTTTATTTCTGTGGAGTCAGTGGTTATGTCTCCTCTTCCATTTCTGATTTTATTTATTTGCATCTTCTCTCTTCTACTTTTTGTCAACCTTGCTAAGGATGACAAAAAAAATACATCAATCCTATTGATTTTCTCATAGAACCAACTTCTGGTTTTGTTGATTTTCTCAATTGTTTTCTTGTTCTCAATTTCATTTATTTCTGCTCTAATCTTCATTATTTCCTTTTGCTTGCTTTGAGGTTAGTTTGCTGTTCTTTCTCTAGTTCTTCCAAGTGGACAGTGAATTCCCCAATTTTTGCCTTTTCTTCTTTTTTGATATAGGCATTTAGGGCAATAAATTTCCCTCTTAGCACTGCCTTTGCTGCATCCCATGAATATGTCATGTTTTCATTTTCATTTTCCTCAAGGTATTTACTGATTTTGCTTGTAATTTTTTCCTTGACCCACTGGTTGTTTAAGAGTGTGTTACTGAACCTCCATATATTTGTGAACTTTCTGGCACTCTGCCTGTAATCGATTTCCAACTTCATTCCTTTATGATCTGAGAAAGTGTTTTGTATGATTTCAATCTTTTTAAATTTATTGAGACTTGCTTTGTGACCCAGCATATGGTCTATCCTTGAGAATGATCCATGAGCACTTGAGAAAAAGGTGTATCCTGCTGTTGTGGGGTGCAATGTTCTATAAATGTCTGTTAAGTTTAGCTCATTTATTGCGTTATTCAAATTCTCTGTTTCTTTATTGATCCTCTGTCCATTAATGAGAGTGGGGAATTGAAATCTCCAGCTATTATGGTAGATGTCTATTTCTCTTTTCAGTGTTTGCCTTATGTATTATGGAGCATTCTCGCTTGGTGCATAAATATTTATGATTATTATGTCTTCTTGTTGAATTGTTCCTTTTATCAATATATAGTGTCCTTCTTTGTCTCTTTTAACTGTTTTACATATGAAGTCTAATTTGTTGGATATTAGTACTCCTGGTCCCTGCGCTTGAAGATGTTATTGTCTGCTCTGGTAGGAATGATACCCACAAACAAGTAAAGAAGTAGATGAAATAATTACAGGTTTTGGTGAAGGAAATAAATGGAATAATGTGATAGAGATTGCATGGTGATGTAATTGACTCTAATTTTTTGGCTGTAAGGCATCCAATCATCCATCATGAAAGCACCCTAATTTCCTATTATGTGCAATTTTGGTGGTATAAGTAAATTCAGGCACCTACATTCCCTTGTAGAAGGTGAAAAAGGACCCTGTAGACTCTTCCCACCAGATTTTTCTTTCTCCTACCCTGGTGCTGTCAAGGGGAGGCCATATGACCTAAGCTTATTCATATTGAACCTCTCTCGCAGTTTGTTGCAGCATACATGAGAGCTTTTCCTTGAATTTTTACAAATTGAGCAACTTCGGTTCTTATCTGGCTGACCAGTTGTTTCAAAGAAGTTTGTATTTAGTTAGCTGAACTGCTTCTTGCAAGTAAGTGAGAAATATATATATATTAGGAGATAGAGAAACAGAGAAAGAGAGAGACAGAGTTATTCCTTGTTATTCAAATTTAATGCATTTTAAAACATGCATAGATTTAGATAGTGAGAACCTATTATTTTAAATGAAAATAGTAATATGTCCCTAGCACATCCAAAAGTTTCACCTATTTTCCTTAAATATCACTAAAACATTTGAACGCCAACAAAACAATCTGCCAAGCATCTGAGCAAAATCTAAAGCATTTAAGGCATCAGTTACCTAGTTACTCTGCTGATTTGAAACTGTTATGTATCCAAAAAAAGCCATGTTCTTTAATCCTAATTCAATATGGCAAGGCTGGAATTTTTTTTAAAGTTGTTTCCATGGAGATGTGACTCACCCAATTGTGGGTGGGACCTTTTGATTAAGTGTTTTACATGGAGATGTGTCTCCACCCATTCAAGATTGATCACTTATTGGAGTCCTTTAAGAAGGAATCATTTTGGAAAAAGCTTCAGAGCTGACAGAGCCAATATGAGACCCAGACTCCTGTGGAGATGCAGAAACTAAATGCCCCTGGGGAAGCTGTTTGAAATCAGAAACCAGAGACCCCAGCAGATCCAGCCATATGCCTTCCCAGCTGACAGACGTGTTCTGGACCCATTGGTTTTCTTGGGTCACGATATCTTTCTCTGGATGCCTTAATTAGGACATTTTAACGGCCTTAGAACTGTAAACTTGCAACTTAATAAATTCCCTTTATAGAAGCTGTTCCATTTCTGGTATATTGGATTCCGGCAGCTATAACAAACTGAAACAGTTAGCCAACCATGAGTTCATTAGTGGGTTTACTTATGTATAGTATGCAATGGTACTGTACAGAACTAAATACAGATTATGATTTGCTTCTATACTGTAGTGAAATATATTACAATGTAATTAGATGAAATAATATTTTAAAGATACATTTTTAATGAAAATAATACCTAACAAAGTAAAATAAGCAAACAAAGCAATTTTTAAAATGGTGACTTACAATATTGAGATTTGGGGGCCTGAAATCAGTCTTGTTGTTTGGTGGGGTGAGGAAGGTGAAGGTGAATGAGTGAGTCAAAGCAAGATTGTAGAAGAGTAACTGACTGATGTTGTTTACATCTGAATCCATGAAGCTGGTGGATGGTCATCTCTTCTCCAGGAATGGATGGGTTTTAACTATCTTCGAATGCCATAAATAAAGCAATAGATAAAAGCAAGAAAGCAAACAAACAAAAATCAGAAAACGGACTTTGTTTGCTTACAATTATATAGTTTTGATAACATGAGACTGCTTATAATTGAAATTTTGAATAACTGTGCTTATATTATGATCTTGTGCTAGTGTGAAAGGATGTATGTACCCTAGAAAAGCATGTTTTAATACTAATCCCATTCTGTAAAGGCAGCTGTTTCTTCTAATCTGTGTTCAGTGCTGTATGTTTGAAACAGTAATTAGATCATCTCCATGGAAATGTGACTCAATCAATGTGGATATTAAACTTGATTAGATAGATATGTGTCTCCAGCTATTTAAGTGGGTCTTGATTAGTTTACTGGAATCCTATAAAAGAGGAAACATTTTGGAGAATGAGAAAGATTCAGAGAGAGCAGAAAAGAGTGACATAGCCATGAGAAGCAGAGAGTCCACCAGCCAGCACCTTTGTGCCCTTCCAGCCGAGAGAGAAACCCTGACTTTGCCATGTGCCTTCTCACTTGAGAGGGAAACTTCATCAGCCTTCTTGAACAAAGGTATCTTTCCCTGGATGCCTTTGATCGGATATTTCTATAGACTTGTTTTAAATGGGACATTTTCTTGGCCTTGGAACTGTAAACTAGCAACTTATTAAATTCCCCTTTTAAAAAGCCATTCTGTTTTTGGTATATTGCATTCCGGCAGTTAGCACACTAGAACAGATTTTGGTACCGGAGAGTGGGGTGCTGCTGCGGTTTGCAAATACCAAACATGTTGGGACAGTTTTTTAAATGGATAAGGGGAAGATTTTGGAGGAGTTGTGAGGAGCTTGATAGAGAAGGCCTAGAATGCTTTGAAGAGACTGTTGGTAGAAATGTGGACTCTAAAGATACTGTTGATAAGGCCTTAGACAGAAAAGAGGCATGTCTTATTACAAACTAGAAGGAAGGCGATCCTTGTTTTAAAATAGCAGATAATCTGGTAAAATTGACTAGTGGCTTTGGCTGGAAGACAGATTTTTAAAAGTCATGAACTTGGATATTTAGTAGAAGAGATTTCCAAATTAAATATGGAAAGCGCAGTCTGGTTTCTGCTTGCAGCTTATAGTGAAATGCGACAGGAAAGAGATAAGCTGAGAACTGAACTCTTGGGTATACAGAAACAGAAATTGATGTTCTGGAAAATTCTGGGCTTCCAGGATGGTACACCCCAAAGAGTACATGAGGATTCAACCAAATATGGAACCAGTCAGCCACTTCAGAGAAAGCTAGGGTTGCATATGGAGTTGCCCAGGAAGGATTTGTGGAAACTCCTTATGTCTGATGGGTGTGATCTGAGGCTACTGCATAGAAAGCCAGTGAGAGTATTGCGGGATCTGTATAAAGAGAATCACTGCCAGTTGGGACTGAGAGGGACAGAGAAGGGACACATTGGAGGAAAAATAACTTCAGAGGAATAGCTATGGAGGCTAGGGTCTGAAGTCAAGAAGCCTCAGGCCGGGAGAGCAGACCCACCCAAGCACGTGGAGAGAGTGAGTTTTCCCCAGAGGCAAAGTGTAGGCCTTCCACCTCATTGCAGTGGAAGAATTATGCCTCCTCAGGCCGTGGAGAGGGTGAAGCACATTCCTTGGGGGTTGGGGAGATCCTGGCTGCCACCACATGGAGGGGTTGAGCATGTGTCCCAGAGATGACACAGAGCCTGGTGCAGCCCCGATCCTTGGAGAGGGTGGAGCCAAATAAAAGGTGGCTTTCCCAATGTCCCCCAATTTGCTTTTGGAGAGAGGCAGACCTCTGCGTAGGCCTTTGGAAAGGGTGGGATTGCTGCTTTCTAAAGCCCCGAAGATAAATGACTCTCAGACTTTGAAATCTAATGGACTTTGCCTTATGGGTTTTTGAAACTGTATGGGTCCGGTGACCCCTGGGTTCCTTCTTCCCTATGGAAATGGTTATATGTATCCTATGAATGTACCTTCTTTGTATGTTGGCAACAAATAACTTGTTTTGAGTTACACAGGTCCAGAGCCAGAGGATAAATTTTGCCTTAGAACAGACCATGCCTGTAACTAAGTTTGATAGGAGTTAGTACAATTTCTATCTTTGTGTTTAATTTATATTGCTGCTGAAATGGTTTAAGGATTTCTGATATTGTGATGGAATTAATGTATTTTGTATATGGGAAAAAACGTCTTTTTTAGGGTCCAAAGGGTGGAATGTGCCAGTTTGAAAGGATGTATGTAACCTAGAAAAGCCATGTTTTAATACTAATCCCATTCTGTAAAGGCAGCCATTTCTTCTAATCCGTATTCAGTACTGTATGTTTGGAACAGTAGTTAGATCATCTCCATGGAAATGTGACTCAATCAGTGTGGATATTAAACTTGATTAGATAGAGATGTGTCTCCAGCCATTTAAGTGGGTCTTGATTAGTTTACTGGAATCCTATAAAAGAGGAAACATTTTGGAGAATGAGAAAGATTCAGAGAGAGCAGAAAAGAATGACATAGCCATGAGAAGCAGAGTCCACCAGCCAGCGACCTCTGGAGATGCAGAAGGAAAATGCCTCCCTGGGAGCTTCATGAAACAGGAAACCAGGAGAGAAAGCTAGTAGATGACGCCGTGTTTGCCATATGCCCTTCCAGCTGAGAGAGAAACGCTGACTGTGTTTGCCATGTGCCTTTTCACTTGAGAGAGAAACCCTGAACTTCATCGACCTTCTTGGCCAAGGTATCTTTCCCTGGATGCCTTTGATTGGACATTTCTGTAGACTTGTTTTAATTGGGACATTTTCTTGGCCTTAGAACTGTAAACTAGCAACTTATTAAATTCCCCTTTTAAAAAGCCATTCCATTTCTGTTATATTGCATTATGGCAGCTAGCAAACTAGAACAGATCTCATTTATTTGGAGGAGCAAATTATATTGGCTGTGTATTAGTTTGTTAAATGTTGCCAGAATGCAATATTCCAGGCAAGGAATGGTTTTTAAAAAAGGAATTTTATAAGTTGCAAATTTATGGTTCTAAGTCTATAAAAATGTCCAAACTAAGTCATCCAGGCAAAGAAACCTTAATTCAAGGAAGACTGATGGTTCTGGAACACCTCTGTCAGCTGAGAAGTCATGTGGCTGGTATTTGCTGGTCCCTTGTGTGCTGGTTTGAATCTGTGGTGGACCCCAGAAAAGCCATGCCCTTTAATCCTCATTCAACATTGTTGGGTGGGAGCATTTTGATTGTTTCCATGAAGATGTGACTCACCCAATTGTGGGTGGTAACTTTTGATTAGATGATTTGCATGGAGATGTGTCTTCACCCACTGAAGGTGGAGTTGCTTACTGGAATCCTTTAAAAGAGGAAACATTTTGGAGAGAGTCCCTTTTGGTAGAGCTAAGAGAAAGCCGGCAGATGCCACCATGTTCACCATGTGCCCTGCCAGCTGAAAGAGAAACATTGAACGTCATCGGCCTTCTTGAACCAAGGTATCTTTCCCTGGATGCCTTTGATTGGACATTTCTATAGACTTGTTTTAATTGGGACATTTTCTCGGCCTTAGAACTGTAAACTTGTAACTTATTAAATTCCCCTTTCTAAAAGCCATTCTGTTTCTGGTATATT
Organism: Myrmecophaga tridactyla; assembly: GCA_004026745.1. Classification (NCBI taxonomy): domain Eukaryota; kingdom Metazoa; phylum Chordata; class Mammalia; order Pilosa; family Myrmecophagidae; genus Myrmecophaga; species Myrmecophaga tridactyla. Next base: position 22,467 of record PVIY010037038.1, read on the forward strand.
GCATTCCGGCAGCTAGCAAACTAGAACACCTTGCTCCTGGTCTCTGTTGCTTTCAGCCTCTGTTCCTGTGGGGATTCCTCACTTTTCTTCCCCAGGGCTGGCTTTCATTTCTTGGCTTACCTAGATTCTCTCCCGGTTCTAACTTGCTTAACATCTTATGGCAACATCTGCTGGGCTCCAAGCATTTCCAAACATCCATGTCTCTGTTCTCCAAGTGTCATCATCTGTGTTAGCTCTGCTTTGAAGTTTCTGTCAGCTCGCTGTCGGCTCTGAGGTTTCTCCAAAATGTCTTCCCCTTTTGATGGACTCCAGTAAACTAATCAAGACCCACCTTGACTGGGTGGCCTCACATCTCCATCTCATCAAAAGGTCACACACACAGTTGGGCTGTGGATATAATCTAATCAAAAGTTTACATGCTATGGTATTGAGTCACGATTAAAAGAAAAGGCTGCCCCCATAAGATTGAATCTTATGGCTTTTCTGGGATACATAATACTTTCAAACTGGTGCAGGCTGCATGACTTAAAATTTGTTTTCAAACTATCCATGTGTGCTGGTTTGAAATGATGTATGTACACTAGAAAAGCCATGTTTTAATCCTAATCCCGTTTTGTAAAGGCAGCTGTTTCTTCTAATTCCTATTCAATACTGTATGTTTGAGAGTGTAATTGTATCATCTCCCTGGAGATGTGATTTAATCAAGAGTGATTGTTAAGTTGGATTAAGTGACAACATGTCTCCCCCAATTCGGGTGGGTCTTGATTAGTTTCTGAAGTCCTATAAAAGAGGAAACATTTTGGAGAGAGCGATTCAGAGAGAGCAGAGAATGCTGCAGCACCACGAAGCAGAGAGTCCACCAGCCAGTGACCTTTGGAGATGAAGACGCCTCCCGGGGAGCTTCGTGAAACCGGAAGCCAGGAGAGAAAGCTAGCAGATGACGCCGTATTCGCCATGTGCCCTTCCAGCTGGGAGAGAAGCCCTGACTGTGTTCGCCATGTGCCTTCTCACTTGAGAGAGAAACCCTGAACTTCATCGGCCTTCTTGAACCAAGGTATCTTTCCCTAGATGCCTTTGATTGGACATTTCTCTAGACTTGTTTTAATTGGGACATTTTCTCGGCCTTAGAACTGTAAACTAGCAACTCATTAAATTCCCCTTGTTAAAAGCCATTCCGTTTCTGGTATATTGCATTCCGGCAGCTAGCAAACTAGAACACCTTGCCATCTAAGATGGCTGCTGGAATGCCAGCCATTTCATTCTCATTCCTAGCAGCAACCAGGAGGAAGGAGAACAGAAAAAGGAGTAAAGGAAATTTTTAAGATTTCCCAGAACCTGCCCAGAACATTTTGTTTATACCTCATTGGTCAGAACTCAAGATATTTGGCTATTCCTAGCTGCAAAAATTACTAGAAATACAGTCCTTTAGTAGGGCAGAAACAGGTCCTGTTTAAAAAATTGGTGTTCTGTTAACTAAGAAGAGAACAAGGGATATTAAGAGCAATTAGAAATGGCTGCCACAGTATTGCCCCTTTGTAATTATAAAATAATATTTGCTTGTTGTAAAAAAAAAAAGCAAACAAATATTACAGAGATCTAAAAAGAAAAATGTGAATGACTGGAGTGGGATTTCTTCCCTCCCCTTTCCCTTCAGATGTAACTATTGTTAACAGCTTAGTAAGTATTTCTTTAGAACCTTTTCTGATACATGTAAAAGATATGTGTATGTGTGTAATTAAAAAAAAACAAATATGGGATCTAACTAGATGTATTATTTTATAATTTTCTTTCATTCAATATTATCTCATGTACAGATGATATATATGACATTCCATTATCCAATAGACTATAATTTATATAACATTTTTCCTTTTGATAGCAGGGTGTCCTGTTATTTTGTATTAAAAATAGTGGCACAGTGAATAATTTTGAGCATATGTTTCATAATTGTGCAAATATTTGTCATTGTTCTCTTTTAGAACTATTAATATTAAGTTTTTTGTGGTTGCATATTTCTTCCCATTTTGATTGTTTGCTGTGCTGGTTTGAAAGGATGTATGTATCCTAGAAAAGCCATGTTTTAATACTAATCCGATTTTGTAAAGGCAGCTGTTTCTTCTAATCCCTATTCAGTGCTGTATGTTTGAAAAAGTAATTAGATCATCTCCATGGAAATGTGACTTAATCATTGTGGAAATTAGATTTGATTAGATAGAGAATTGTCTCCAGCCATTTGGGTGGGTCTTGATTAGTTTACTGGAATCCTATAAAAGAGGAAACATTTTTGAGAAAGTGGGAGATTTAGGGAGAGTAGAGAAGGACCACAGGACATTGCAGAGTGAAATAGCCATGAGAAGCAGAGAGTCCACCAACCAGCGACCTTTGGAGATGAAGAAAGAAAATGCCTCCTGGGAAGCTGGAGAGAAAGCTAGCAGATGACGTTGTGTTCGCCACGTGCCTTTCCAGATAAGAGAGAAACCCTAACCATGTTTGCCATGTGGCTTTCCACATGAGGGAGAAACCCTG
>PVIY010037039.1:0-25015 GCA_004026745.1 Myrmecophaga tridactyla
ATGGCGAGTGAAGAAAGCCAGTGACAAGACCACGAGAAGAAGCAAGGGAGGGCCCAGGAGGCCGAGAGGCAGCAAGGAGAGGGGAGGGGGTGGGGCCGGCAGGAGGAGGGGAGGCCCCTGCGCAGGGGCCTGGGGGCAGGGCAGCCTCGTCAGCCGCTCCCCGGGAACGTGGCCACCAGCTGTCAACTCCCGGCTCACCTCCGAGATGCGAGGCGGCTGGTCGAGTCTGTCGCAGGTGGGTTGGTGTGCTTTACTGTTCTCTCCACTCACCCTTTCAAAGCGTTATGTCTGAGGTGCTTGCTCAGGGGGACTCATTCCTCATCTCGGGGTAGGGGGAGGAATGCAGAGTCCCCTGGACACGGGCAGTTCTGGCCTGGGAGATGCAGCCCTGGGCTTGTCCTCTCAGGGAGCCGAGGAGACCCCTAGTGTAGCTACCACAAGCTGGGCCCTTGAACTACAGGCAAAAAAATACTGCTTATTTAAGGTTTTGAAGGTTTTTTGTTTTTTTTTTGGGGGGGGGAGGAGGTTATTGTATTAAAGAAGTTGTAGGTTTATAGGACAATCATGCATAAAATACAGGATTCCCATATGCCACCCTATTTTAAAATCCTGAATTGGTGTGGAATATTAGTTACGACTGATGAAAGCATATTTTTATAATTGCTCTATTAGCTATAGCTCATGGTTTAACCTGAGGTTCACTGAAGAATAGTGCAGCTTCATAGGCTCTTTTTTATTTTTACTCTTTTGTTATGTATACAATCTAACACCTCCCCTCTTAGCCACATTCAGGTGTCTATTTCAGGGCTGTTAATTGCATTCACAGTGCTGTGCCACCATCACCCCCACCCATCACCCAAACAGTCCCATCATCCCAAACAGGAGCCCTGTGCATTTTAAGCCTTAACTTCCCACAACCTATTCCTACCCATCCCCTGGTGACTTGTATTCTATGGGTTTGCTTGTTCCAGTTATTTCAAATCAGTGACATCATACCATATTTATCATTGTGGCAGCCCAGAGGTCAGAACTCCCCTCCCTTAGAGAAAAGCATGAAGCCTTGTGCACACAGCCTTCCACATGGCCAGAACACAGAGAGTGGAGGTCACTGAGCCTCATCACTGTTGGTAATCAACTTTCAAAGACTCAGCTGAGACTTCTTTGTGGCCAGATCTTGCAAAGCTCTGCTATGTTAGGCAGTCCCCTTTCTCTTGTTTTTTAGCAGATCACTGATTTCCATTTCCCAACTGGCCACCATTGGGAAAGAGCCATCTCCTAATAGTAAGTCCCAAATTAAACTCACAGGAAACTTTTGGTCTGGTGTGTTCTTTGGTCTCAGGGTTGAGCAGGGATGGAACATTTGGCGAGCCAGCCAGGAGACCAAAGAGCTGTTGGCTGTAAAAGGCATGAGTACTGGGAAAGGAGATTCCTGGGGGTATCCAGGAATGGCCTGAAACATCTATGAGGGTAATGTGGTTCCTCTTTTAGATGAATGGAGACCACTGAGGGTGTATGCAGATGCTTATAACTCCCCATCTGGAGAGAAGGATGAAGGGTGTGAATTTGTTTGCCCTCTGAGCCCAATGTAAGATTCAATCAGAGCTTGTCCCGGTCCAACTGGGCCCCCAGAAGGACAGGGATGACATCATCGATGGGGCCCCAGTGACAACCACCACACAAAAAATGCATGTTACAGTGAGACATTTTACTGCTTCTGAATTAAGAGAGATTGGGACTCAGTGTAGGCAAAAACCTTAAGAACTTTTATCAAATTGGCTACTGCAACTGTGAGATACTGGTACTGATGTGTATAGTGTTTTCAGGGTATGAGATGTGTAAATTGTCTTCTCTCCCTGCCCATCCATCTCTGTGTCAACACATATATTTGTTAGCCCCTAAAATGGAAACGAATTTTCTACTAGATTGCCCCATGTTCCAATGTAAGTATATTAGCTAGGGTTCTCTAGAGAAACAGAATCAGCAGGAGATATCCATAGATGCAAAATTTATTAAAGTGTCTCACATAACCATAGGAATGCAGAGTCCAGGGTCTACAGGACAGGCTGCACGCTGGCAACCAATGAAGGTCCTCAACAAACTCTCAGGAGAGTCTGCTTGGCAACTGTGGGAATATAAGGGTCCAAGATCTATAGGGCAGGCTGAGAAGCTGGTGACTCCAATGAAAAGTCTGGATGAACTCCACAGGACAGGCTCACTGGCTGAAGCAGGAAGAGACTGTCTCTTCTGAAACCTCCTTAAAAGTGTTCCAATAATTAGATTAAACATCACTCATTGCAGAAGACACTCCCTATAGCTGAGTACAAATGCAATCAGCTGTGGATGTAGTCAATGTAATCATGATTTAAGTCCATGAAATGTCCTCATAGCAGCAGATAGGCCAGTCCTTGCCTGACCAGATAACCAGGCACCACCACCTGGCCAAGTTGACACATGAACCTGACCATGACAGTAAGGAAGTATGGCCCAAGAAGATTTACCCCATTAAACTCCCTATTGGAACACCAATGATGAGCTACAAAGGGGACTAGGGATGGAGTATGCAATTTACACACTGAGTGCCATTGGACAAGATGGTGTAACTTACATCACAGGAATTAATGCAATAATTGTATATAGTGCTCCTAGTGGTATGTGACTTTGGTGCCCATTCTCAACCCACTTATAGAACAGCCCGTCACACAGGCTGTCCAAATGATTGCACAGCTGGGAGAGATATATCTCCTAAGATAAAGGAGAGCTGGAGTTAGAGCTATGGGTTGTGTCCTAAGGAGACATGATGGTTTGAACCAGTGTCACATAGACAAGTGTGGAGAGCTTTAATAGCTTCTGGAGCTAAAATCGAGGATATCGATGAGCAGCCAAAAGCAGTATTAACTGAACCGTGGAGCAAGCTGCTAAAGGAGCAGAGGTTTATTAAGGCAGCTCTAAAGGTTGGCTCTTTACTACAAGGAATTAACACTCAATTTTTTAGTATTCCCTTAAATAGGGTCAGTCAGCCTGTTTTCACTTTAAACCAGGAAAAAGAATAAAGAGTTTTTATTGTGTTCCCATGAGGCTATTTATATGGCCCAACCATCTGTCACAGTCTCATAGCAAAGGATGTGGCTAAGTGGAAAAGTGTAACTCTTTTTATTGCCATGTTAATCAGTAACTGTTTTTCAGAACTAAAAGAAACCTCAGGCTCATTGTTATTTCACCTTGGGAATCTGGGATGGGCAATTGATTGGAATATCTTGCAATGCTCTGGCTTCCCTGTCAAATTCTTGGGATTGTTGGGGTACTAGAAACCTTTCATCCTCACTTAGCCCAAGTGTTAAAACCTGTGTATGTTTTGATTAGGAAAAGATTTCCCTGAGAATGGGATACCTCCCAGTACGCTGCTTTTAAAAAAAAAGCCAAATGGGCTATCATACCGTCTCAGGCTTGACAGGAGGTGGATCTAGATGTGCCTTGTGAATTAGATATGGCCAATGCTGATATTGGCTTTGGATGGGGTTTGTAGCTAAGGAAACAGGCAAAGCGAGTTTCTATCAGCTTTATACTTAGCTCTAGAAAGAAGCCAAACTTTGGTACAGTTCTTTAGAAAATCAACTGTGTGCTGCTTACAATGCAAGTTGAATGACTCACTTAGAAATGCCCTACAAAATTCAGAATAGCCATCCCCATACAGGAGTAGATACAGAACCCTGCCACTAAGCCTCACTCTGGCAGCTCACAATTGAGCACACTAATGAAACGGGAGTGTATCTGCTATAGCACAGCATTTTCAATAACTTTTTAAGCACAAAGATGCATGATATCTTAGGACCAGTTTCCTATGTGGAAGTAGTAGCCATGCAACCTAATACGGAAACTATATGGTGGAAAACTGGAAATAGGCAAAGCAGCCAGTGGGCTGAATTAAGAGCTGTAAGGATGGTCATTGTTCATGAACCAGGAGATACATTCCCTATTTGTACTGACAATTGGGCAGACAACCTGCCTGGGGCTACCCATTTATTGGAAATACCTGGTGGTAGCCGACCCATCTGAGGCCAAATGCCTCCATCTGAATTCCATGCACTGATTCCAAATCCTGTAAACTTTGGTCCATCCCTGTTGCCTGGCGTTTGGGGGTTGAGAACAGAAGTTGATTTTCTAATGGATTTTTAAAATTAGCAGGTTTCTCACCATTGCGCAGTCACAGGGACAATGCTGATCCTTCAGAGAGAATGTCACAAGTGAAGAAGGCTGGGTTTTGTGCTAAGCATTGGAGACGCCACTGATGAAGACAGATGCACAAACATGTTGGCTGTATCCAGCCCTCACCACAATTTGCAGCCCAGAGCAGCGGCTCCCGCTGTCATTATGTTAGAAACTGCTGGACCTAGGCAAGCCCTGCGAATCCAGGTAAAGGGACAAATGATGCTATAACTACAGCAAGTGATGAAAATAACTTGCTTTTGCCTGTGCCACAAGCATTAGAAATTGGGGAAAATAAGGTTGCTTGGCCGTGGTCCTGGCCAAGCAGCCACGCTAGCTAGGGAATCCTAAGTCTATGGGGTAATTAATATTTTTATAGAGATGGGAAAAAACATTTTCTCAACTTTACTGATTGGAAAGATAAGTAAGGTGCAGAAAGGCTTACAGCTGTTGACTTAATTCAGCTACATTACACCTAAATAGGTCCTTTAAAACAGTTCTTCCTGTAACAGCTTATTGGCCTTTTATTCCTGAAAACTCAAGCTTGTTGGTACATATAGGGAGTAAGAAATACAGAATATTGGACTGGGTCCTTGTATTTAGATCTAGTATGTCTGTGATAAGGAAATACCAATTGTTCACTATAAACATGTTTTAAAATTGCCCTTTATTAATTCAAATGATAGAAATGGCATGAGGTAGAAACAAACTACTTATTACATTGTAAATCTGTCTACCATGTGCCAGCACTGTCTTGCTCTCTCAAGAATATAAACAAAAAATATTGCTCTAGAATGTCACTTTGTTCTTACGCTTCCTCTAAATAATTCAGTTTGTTTGTATCAATGTTTTTTTTTAAAGCTGATCCAAGTGTGTAATAAAGAAAGAATACGCTAGTAAATAAGAGTTTTAGAGGGAAAAATATGAACAAAACAAGTTGATGGCTTAGAGGGGCCTACATTTTAAGGACAAATCTAAAAATAGATCTTGTCAAAACTGGTGATGGAATGAGCAACGTAAAACTATCCTGTCACTGTGTAAGTATACACATAGCATTGAAGGTTTGCACGCTGGCTATAAAAGGGGTGTATTCCCCCTGCAGCCTCTGCAGCTGGACTGGATCAGGCAGCAGCCCCCAGAGGAGCAGGAGGTGCAGGCACTGGCCTCTGAGCCCGAAAGCAGGGGAGCCGACATGGGAGTTGGTGGCCAGTCCGTCTCGCTGGTCAGCAGGATCTCAGAGAGGCCTTGATGAACTGATTGACATGATCCCTTGATCACTTCCACAACTGCCCCTAAAAGTCCTCCATGGAAAGGAGTGAAGTGGGGGTATGTGGCAGTGGCGCTGACAGTGAGTTTTCTTGAAGGCTTTTTTGGTCCCATTTGCTTAATGATTTGTGAGATCACCTTAATGATGGGGAAACCAGGAAAATGACAGAAGTGAAAACTGAAGATGGGAAAGTAAAATACACTATCTTTTCTATGATGGAGAATCTGTCTCAGGAAAGGTAAGCCTAGCCTTTAAGCAATCTGGAAAGACGCTACAGCACCAAGGAACTAGAATTAAATTTGTAGGTCAAATTGAACTTTTCAGTGACAAGAGTAATACTCATGAATTTGTAAACCTAGTGAAAGAATTGGCCTTACCTGGAGAACTGAGTCCAAGTGGAAGTTGTGGCTTAGAATTCATGCAAGTTGAAAAGCCACATGGATCGTACCCTGGCGCCAACATCCGCTTGCGGTGTTTTCTGACAGTGACAATAGCAAGAAGGCTGACAGACGTGGTGAAAGAGCAGCTCTCATCACCTCACCACCCGTCCTCACGTCAGCAACGCTATTAAAATGGAAGTAGGTGCTAGAGATGGTTTACGCATTCAGTTTGAACATAACAAATCAAAGTATCATTTAAAGGATGTGATTGTTGGAAAAACTTCCTTTTAATTAGTAAGAATAATAATGAACAAATGGGGCTGCAACTAATCAAAAAAGAGATGGCAGGAATTGGAGGTGGTGCTCCAACCGAAACAGAAACAATCGCCAAGTGTGAAACGACGGGCCGCACGCCAGCACAAGGCAATCACCTCCAACAAGCCTGTTCTTAGCAGCATAGGACCCAACTCCAACAACGAGAGAGGTGGACAAGAACTTTTTGAATCTAGTCCTCGTGGATGAGGCAGACAGAAGCTACTTGAAGCAGCAGGAGATCACTTTATGGAGAAAAGCACCCGAAAAACCGAGGAAACAGAGAACAAACTTCCACCAGCCATTTGAATCCCCGGAATCGCAGGCGCCTGCTGAACAGCCTGAAATGTGAACTGAACAGGAGGAAAAGGAAAAACAAGAAACTCCTGCGACGACTGAGGTTAAGCCCCGCAGGCTAAAGACGGAGGCGGCGTGTAGGGGAAAGACCGAAACTCCCCTCGTAACAGTGCCCTCTGTCTTACGGCGCAGCACGCATTATGACATGCCTAAATGGTCTTCACGTACATGCACTTTAAAAAGTGCTTTCTTCAAGACCCTAGAACTTTCTTAAGCTGACCTTTCTTTTAAATTAACTGCACTGTGATTTGATGTTAAGCACGCACATATGCTTCAGCAAGCATAAGCAGCAAAGGGTTTCCTGAGAGTAGGCGGGACTTACAATTTTGCTTTCTTTCGGCAGAGTGCTGATTATAAATCTTTTTTCTCCCTTTTCATACTAATGATTACTTCTTATTCTCTACATGCAAAAAATTAAATATTTCATGTTAAAGTAAAATTAGAAAATCTGAGTAGCTCTTATGATGATGTGCAAAGATTTTTTTAAAAATCATCTCCGTTTAAAAAAAAGCTAAATTGTTTATACATAAGTTTCAGAAACACATATGGAGTGTTTAACCACAAGTGCCTCTGAGTCTACCATCCTATGGCTTCCTGAATTTGTATCCTCTTGGAAATCCTCTGTCATATGAATATTACATTTCATTTCAAGGGATTATGTGGCAAGTTTGTGTGACCTCTCTCCCTCTGTCTTTGGCTATATTAAGTAACCATTCTGCTCCTTTTCAGCAATGCCAGTGTATGTTTTCTGTAATGTGGAATTGACCTTAAGTCGGAGGTTTTTTTGTTTGTTTGTTTTTCGCATGGGCAGGCTCCGGGAATCGAACCTGGGTCTCTGGCATGGCAGGTGAGAATTCTGCCACTGGCCACTGTTGCACCACCCTATGTTGGAGTTTTAAACTTTCTTAAATTGTATGATTTTTCATAAATACTCTGAAACATGAAGAAAAAAAAAGTCCTCTAGTTCACTGAATTCATTTAGCAAATCAGGAAACTGAAATCCAGGCTATTAAAGGATTTCCATGCAATGCCAAAGAATAAGTGAGGCACAGGGGCTAGAACCCAAAGCCTCTCACCTCCTCTCTGCTGCCACTTCATTCATTCATCTGGGAAAACGTCCAGACAGATAGAATTTATAAACTGTGCACAATTATTGTTTTCTATTTATTGTTGAAAACAATTTTGAGTATTAAGTTACTGTAGGTCTTTTCTTTAAGAACCAAAGGGACTGCAGATTGTATGCACCCTTTCACAATACCATTTTCAAGCTGTAACATTCTCAGAGCATAGAAAGCGTGACACTCATAAACTCTACAAGATGTCTCTTGGAATGTGTTTAATTGACAATAAGCCTTTTCAAGATACAGGAAGTACAGTCCCTTGCTGACGACTCATTAGTTTGGTTGTCTGTTTCTTGGATGCATTCATTCTTTTGCAAAAAATTGAAAGTTCTATTGAAGAGGAGGTGTGGTTTAGCACAATAGAGCTTGACCAGAGCACAGTGATCTAAAATCTAGCAGAGTAAGAAGGGTGAGAAGACCAGAATACAAGCAAAACGTAAGAAATAAAGAAGGCCTCGTCTTTACTGTACTACTGTTTACCAAGTTTAATATTAGACAAATTGAATACTTGATTTCACTTTAACTTTAGTGCATACACATTGATTCCACCCACCTACTTTGACTGTCTCTAAATCCCTTTAAAACAAGAATAAAGGGATTTTTAAAATAAACACATAAAATCGTAAGAATGAAGACAACAGGAGGCAAAAGAATCACAAAATTATGGAAACGGCAAGCAAATAACTGAGCACTGAATGATTTAGCAGAGCTGAATAAATTGAGTCCCAATGCCGGGGTAGGGTATGTGGGAGCCAAGTGGAATTCATTACAGAATCCCCCACAGGCTCAGAAAGGGGTGTCCCCAGGTCCATGGGGGGGGGGGTGGACGCAGAGGCCAGGGGCTGGCCGAGAGCCCATTTAAGGAGCAGCCCAGACATGCCCGGGCCCCACCCCTCTCAGCTGCGTAACCTTCCCTCCCCCACCGACAGAGACTGGAGGTGCCCGCCAAGGTTGAGCAGGGCTCCAGACTGGGGGACGGGGACCCCACGCTGAAATCGGGGGACTCAGTGCGTCAGGTATACCGGAGGCTGAGACGCCCCAGCCGAGCCCCCTCCCCACCCCCAGGCAAGGGCTGGGTGGCGTCTGGCCCCAAAGACACTGACGCAGAGGCCCCGGGTCTTCAGGACTTAGACGCACGTAAAATGCATCACACTGAGCCGCCTTTAAGGGAATCTACAGCTAAGCTAATGAGCGGGTATCCTACAGCACGGGCCTGCATTAAAGCACGATGTCTGCAGAGTTACTGTCCTGAAATTGGCATTATAGTTGTAACTTACATTTTGATGAAAAAGAAAAAAAGATTCCTAAGCGCAGACACTGGCGTGGGGGGGAGGAGGGGAGGTGCAGGGGGTCTCTCCCAGGAGCCAGGACCCAAGAGAAGGAAGGACAGCTCAGTCCTGACGTGCCCTGGGGGGCCCCCAGACAAGACCCCGCGCCCACAACACAGCCACCCCAGCCATAAAGCAGGGACGCAGGGGGACGGGGGGCATGGCTTTGCAATGCGCAAAACCCGCGGGTTCACACCTGGGTTGGGTGGGTAACAACTGCGCGTTTGGTAGGATGGACGCTTGGGTATAAAAACTAAGTTGCTTTAAAGAAAATTATAAAAATCTGTCATCTGCCCTGCATAGTTGAGTCCCTCAACCATCGCTTGTGGTCGCCTCACAGTGAATGCAATTCTATAGGAAAGCTGGAAAAAAAGACATTTAAATACTGAAAAATGCGCCTGGGGCAGCGAAGGCTCTCAGAGGGGAGGTGCACCCCCCACACACACACAGAAAGTCCCTCCGTCTTCTCCCTTGGCTTGGGGGGGGGGGTCCATCCACGCCAGTCTGTGGGATCACCCGCCTGCCCGGCCCCTGGCGCTGGCTGCTGCGCTCTCAGCAGGTGCAGAGGCAGAGAAAACGCACCCCAATCGCGCCCAAAAGGCAGCCTCACCTTTCAGTTATAAATAAATGCAGAACAAGTAGGAATCACACGTTATTTGAGTAAAACTAACCAAGCAAAAGAGGAAAATCAACTTGAATAAATAGGACAACTGATTCAAGAAGAAAAAGCTCCAGGAAGAGAAGAGAACTTTAAATAAGTCTCATGAGTATCCTAAGAAAAGTTCCTGAGTACACGCATTCATAAAGCCAGAAGAAACTACTAAGACGAAAGGGGATCACAAAACAAATAAGAGGCACAGAGTATACCTCTGAGAAGTTCAAAATCCATCTGAGGAGTTTCCTGAATGACTGAACAAAGACAATGCAGGGGAAGAAACCATCAAATAATAGGAGAAAATCTCTAAAGCCCAAGACAAAGCTTTTCGCCTCGCAGCTGCTCAGGAGGAAGGGGAGGGGCTGTGTCAGCACACCCCCGCATCCCCAGCAGCTGGGGGCCGCCGCCTGTCTGCGTCACCTCCCCGCTCCACGCTGCTCGGACCTGCGGCCTCGTCTCTTCTCCTGCTCCCTTTGGATCCGGTATTTCACTCATTGGCTAAACGAGCTCATGTAGACTTGACTTTGAACGGCACCCACGTATTGATGACTCCCACTGCTTAATGTCCTTTTCCAAAGTCTTCCCAAAATGCCCGCCCTCACACTGATTTCCCCCATGAAATCAAACAGACATTTCGGGCGTGATATTTCTAAATTAGAATGTTACTCAGGATCCCTACTGCCCAGCTGCACATCTCCTGGTCCCTCGAGGAAGCAGCAACACCACAAGCCCAATTTCTCAGGCCAGACTAGAGGTCATATGCCCCCCAGCCCCGCTCTGCAAACCCAAACCTGATGGGTCAAAGTATCGGATTATTATGAAGTTAGGTAGCTAAAGAATTTTTTTTAATGTACCCCATAGGGTAAACGTCTCCTGTCACAGAGGGGAATTCATAGATATCCTTACATTGAGACACTGACCAATAAAGTAGGTGCACATTATTTAAAGACTTGGCGTTAACTTCCAAAAATACTAAACACAAGATGATTAAAATAATTATTTCTGAGTGGAGGCAGAGAAAGGGTAGCGAGCCTTACTTTCATCTAGCGTCCCTCCAGTGTTTGAATTTTTATTATGGCATCTAACGCTGCTATAGAAAAAGTAAGCAAATAAACATAAACATTAATAAATAATAAAGCAAATGGTCACGTGCGACCTAGTTTGCTCGTCTGGATTTTCACCCTTGTTTACTGGGATGAGCTTTTATAAGGAGAATCTGGGGAGCCGCATAAAGAACACGAACACCGATCTGGGAGCTTCAGGGCTGTTTTCACTCCCGATTCACCGACCCCAGGCCTGCACCCAACGAGAGGGAGCTACAGACGGGATGGGTGAGCCTGGGGGGCCCAGGAGCTCCGCGGGGGTCCCCTCGCCGGCCAGCACCGCCCACGGACCGCGCGTACCTGGAGTAGTGCATGGCCTGGCTGCCGGCGATGCTGAAATAGAAGTCCGTGGTGTGCTTCATCTCGCTGGTGTGCCCCGTGGCCTCGATCCAGTGGCCCACGGGGACGCAGTACACCCCGTCCACCACGTTCTGCTCGTCGTAGGCGCAGCAGCGGTCGTGCAGGGGCCCGTTGCCTGCAGGGGGGACGCGGCACGCAGGGCGGTTAACCGGGCTTTGCAGCCTCCAGGCAGCCCACGCAAACCCAACAGCAAGTGTTCGTGGGTATAAGGCATGTAAATCTACGCGTTTTGGGGTGAACGAAATAGACTAGAGAGAAATGCATGTGCATGGGCACTCCCAAAAGCGGATGCCTCTTCAGGACTCCACGGGCCTCTCGGCGGCCTCAGTGCAGCCCAGACGCCGCTGCAAAGGGTCTCTAAAGCTGATCGTGCCCCTGCGCCTCACGCCTTTATCTTTCTGGTATGCGAGTTTACGGCTAAAATCAGGAATCAAACACTGTAATATCAGCTCAAACAATACAAATAAATGCATCAATAAATAACAATCAAATGACTGCATCCAATGCAGTGTGTATGTAAAACGATGGTTGATCTGTTTTCAGATGGGGAAGCCACCTCTGGCAGAGGTGAGCGAGCCCACCCAAGGTCCCAGAGCTGGTAGCAGCGGACCCCCCTTGTCTCCCACCTTTCAGCCACCGGATACCTTCAGTTCCACCTGCCAGCTTCACAGGCACAGTGCATCCCACCTGCCCCCCCAGCTGCTGAACCAGGAGGCAGGGAGGGAAACCAGAACACCTCCCAGTTCTGCCCTGTCACAACTCCTCTACTAAACAGATCACTCATATCTACAAAAATCACAATTAATGTTATTTTCATTCACCCTTCCTGTGTGATCGCCTCGTGTCAAGCCATCCCTCTGTTTGCACTACCTGACTTCCACACGTCATTAATGCGATGAGCCTGTGAGCACATGTGTGTGGCGTGTTGGAAAAAGTCACATCTGTTATGACTATGAAAATCCAATTCATTTGCTCCTTGCTCCATCCTACAAAATATTTAACCAGAAAATATTTAACATAAAATCTTATTAAAGAAACTTGTCACTGGAGTATAATAACTTCCTTCCATCATATAGGAGGCCCAGGAGGGGCCCCAGTAAATCGCCACCGCTCTTCCTAGGCCAAACTCCCTCATCTCGGGGTGGCTACAAGGCGCCTGCCAATTTGGAGCTGTGTTAATATTCATGCATGTGAACCTTGATATTCAACAGCTGACAACCAAACTAACAATTCCACTTCTAGAAATACATCTGGCAGAAGCATTAATTAACAAGAATAAGGAAAGATGCAGACATAGACACTGAGCTTCGCATCGCCATTTTAATAGAAAATACTGTCCACCATATGAGTTCATGTAGTCACCCTTCCAAAAACAGGTGTTGAGGACCAACCAGCGACAGGCCATGCTAGACCATGGCAGGGGCCAGGCCTTTGCCACGAGACCCCTGAGAGCGCTGAAAGATTCTCACAGGTGAGTGGTACCACCTGATTATTATTGTGAAAAGGCCTCTCTGTTTACAGAGTCAAAAGTGAATTCAAGCATGAGATTGAAGCAGAGAGCCCATTAAGGAAACTATTGCGTTTGCCCAGGTAGGAGAAGATTAGCCCCAAAATGGAAATGGGGGGCGGGGAGGGCAGCAGATTCAGGAGGTAAAAGCAACAGGACCTGGAGATGAATTGGCCTTGGGAGGTGCCGGGGAAACCAATGAAGACGTCTAAGCATCTGGCTGATGCACTCAATGTGAAGAGGTGCCCTTCTCCAAGACGCAAAGTCTGGGGCAGGTGGAAAGGGGTCTGTGAGTCTGGTCTTGGCATGCTGCTCAGGTATCCTAAAGGACATGCCACGTGGAAGCTGGAGTTCAGCACTCAGATCAGAGAGCTGAACTAGAAAATCAATTTGTGGGTCACCTGAGTGCAAATGGCAGCCGAGACAAGGATATAGCTGAGTCACACAGGAAAACTACATGGTTTGAGAAGAAAACGGTGCTAGGGCCAAGTGTGGGAGCACTGCCATACTCCACAACCAGGAGAGAAGGATGCCAAGACGCAGAGAAGGGGGGCAGGGAGGAAAGCCAGCGGGAAGGAGCGTGTAGACACAGACTGGAAGCTGGGTGGGTGCCCGACACAACTATTACGACTGGGAGATGGACCCGGGTTGGGGAGGGAGAACAACTAGTACTGCAGACTGGTCTGAACTGTTTGAACTTTTTATAATGAGCAGGGGTTACTGTTTTAGCATTATAAAACAATATCCATGGCGCCCGCTGGTCAGGGCAAAAGACTTAAAGCAATCCAAACAGCATCTCTTAAATAAATATAATGAACAAGGACCTCATGAATACATAAATTATAATTTCAAGAGAAGTTATTTATGTAACATCAGCTGCTTAAGGATTCTTCACTCTTAAAATTGATCTTTTTTAATGACACATTTTTAAAGGAAACTTTCAAAGGCGTTTCCTGTATGGTAATCTGGGTTGTGCAAACCATTTTCTTTTCATAAGAGTCTTTCTGAGAGTTGGTCATCGCCTTCTGAATTTGAGAAAGAAATAGCAGATATGAATAACAAAATAAATCTTGGGCTTTCACTTCCAGAAAGATGGAATGGACGTAATTTGCCCTCCTGCGAAGCACACCGAAAGCCCTGGAGTTTACAGTTAAGCAGAAAGAGGCTCTGAAAAGTGGGGAGAAGGCAGCCCACTTAGAGACAACACAGTGCTGCAGTCCCCCCAGTGCTTTTGGTTTGTTCTGCATCATAAACCCCAGATTTGGAGCTGAAAGAACCAGGGACCCGGTAATACCAATGCGAGCAAACAAAGAACAACAAAAGTCTGCTCTCTCTAGCTGATGGCAAAGGAAGGGGGCAGCCCAGCAACAAAAAGCTTGTATCACCTACAAGTTAATACCTGCTATCCTCCAGCCAAGCACTGCTGGGGAGTGCAGCCTCCTGCTCCCCTGCAGTAAAGACTTTACCCACCACCGGGAGTCTCAGGGAAGGCCAGCCTTTTAGCACCTGCTCCCACAGGTCCGAAGGCAGGTGGCCCTGCACCCCACCTGCAGCTGCGGCCCCTCCCCCGCAGGGGTGGCATCCGAGGGTGGCATCCGAGGAGGCAGAGAGCCAGGATTTCACCTCCTCCAGCAGTGCAGAGGCTGGTTCCCCCCATACCCCGCCAGCAGGGGCCCCGTGGGATGCAGTAACAAGGCAGCCCACCCCTCGCTGCGGTGCGGGCAGAGCCCCTAGCCTGCCTGCCGGGCAACAGGGGGGCCCCTCAGGTCAGGGGGCCATGTGGGAAACCCGCCACACCCCCACGTCCCTGCCACACTGCTGTCTGAATAATCCAGTTAAAACAAAAGATTTAATTGAGGTCCAGATTAATAATTAATAATACCTAAAATGCCCAGGTTTCGATGGAAAGTCACTCATTTACCAATTAAAAAAACTGTCAACCTAAACTCCCACATCCAGCTGAGATATCCCTCAGGAGTAACGGAAAATCAGGACACACTCAGAGGCAGGGAAACTGAAAGAATTTTTTTGCCATCTAACCTGCTTCACAACAATGGCTAATGGAAGTCCTCTAAACAGAAAGGAACTGACAAAATAAGGATCTTCAAACATCAGGAAGGCAGGAAGAACTTAGTAATCAGAAATATGTGTAAATAAAATAGACATTCCATCTCCAGCTTCTAAGCAAAAATTATATCACATAATGTGGTTTTCATGTAGGCAGAGGAAATACTTAAGGCAACTACATTGTAAATGGGAGAGGGCAAAGACAGAAAAAGGGAGGTTAGGTTTCTAAGTTTCCTTCAAGCTGGCAAAGTAAATTATGCTGATATAATGTAACACCAAGCGCAACCACTGAAAAAACTACACCAAGAGATACACTCAAAGACACTATAGATAAGTCAAAATGTTCAAGTAACCCATAGGAAGCAAGAAAAAGAAAAAAAGAGACAAAGAACAGAGGAAACAACCAGAAAATATAAAATAAAATGGCAGACTTAAACTCTAACTTATCAGTAATTTAATAATTAATCATTAAATGTAAGCCATCTAGATAAACCAATCAAGAGATGAAAGTTGTAGAGTAGATTTTTAAAAAATGAATCAACTACATGCTGTTTGGAAAAAAACTTACTTCAAATATAATTACATAGGAAATTGAATGGAAAAAGATGGATAAAGATATACCATGCAAACATTAATCAAAAGAAGGCAAGATTGTTTATATTAATATCACATTACATAAACTTCAGAGAAAAGGAAATTGCCAAAGGCAAAGAGAGACATTATATGGTAATAAAAATGTCAACAAACCAAAGAGCCATAACAATTCTAAATGAGTATTTACCAAACAGCAGAGCTTTAAAGATGTGAAACAAAATCTGATAGAACTGAAACGATAAACAGACAAATGTACAATGATGGTTAGAGACTTCAACAGCCCTCTGTCAGCAGTTGGCCGAAAAACTAGATACAAAATCAGCAAGGACATAAAGAACTCAACAAGACCATCAGCGAACACAGGTTCTAATTGACAATCCTGCTCCACGAAGCAACAGCAGAATGCATGATGTTTTCAGGCTTACACAGGACATATTCCAAGACTCTCAGAATAAGTGAAATTCAAAAATTCAAAATAATTGAAATCACAGCAAGTGTATCCTATGAACTTAATGGAATCAAACTGAAAATCAACACTTGAGAGATAATTTTAAAATATCAAAATACTTAGAAAATGAACAATATACTTCTAAACACTCTATGGGTCGAAAAGGAAGTCTCAAGGGGAATAAAAAATACATTGAACTGAATGAGAATTAAAATACTATATATCAAATTTGTGGGACACAGCTAAAGCAGTGCTGAGGGGGAAATTTATAGCACTAAATATATATGGTCTAAAAGTTCAAAAGTTTTGATCCAAGATCCTAGCTAAAAAAATTAACAAAGAGAAAATATACCCAAGCTAGTAGAGTGAAAGAAATAGTAAAGATAAGAACAGAAATTAATTAAGTTGAAAACAGAGAAAATCAATGACACAAAGAGTGGTTGGTTGACTAGAACAATACGCACTGCCAAACTCTGAGCGAGACTGATAAAGAAAAAGAGAAGGTTTCACAAGGAATGAAACAGGGGATATTTATAGACTCTACAGACATCAAAAGGACCCAAAGGGAAGACCAAACACTACACATGCAATGAATTTGACAGCTTAGATGAAATGAAATAACTCCTCTGTGCTGGTTTGAAAGAATGTATGGACCCTAGAAAAGCCATGTTTTAATCAAAATCCCATTTCATAAAGGTAGAATACTCCCTATTCAATACTGTATGTTTGAAACTGTAATCAGATCATCTCCCTGGAGATATGATTCAATCAAAAGTGGTTGTTAAGATGGATTAGATGATGACATGTCTCCACCCATTTGGGTGGGTTTTGATAAGTTACTGGAGTCCTAAAAAAGAGGAAATATTTTGGAGAAGGGGAGATTCGGAGAGAGCAGAAAATGCTGCAGCACCACAAAGCAGGGAGTCAGCAACCTTTGGAGATGAAAAAGGAACATACCTCCCTGGGAGCTTCATGAAACAGGAAGCCAGGAGAGAAAGCTAGCAGATGACACCATGTTCACCATGTGCCCTTCCAGATGAGAGAGGAACCCTGAACTTCATCGGACTTCTTGAACCAAGGTATCTGGATGCCTTTTATTGCACATTTACAATAGACCTGTTTTAATTGGAACATTTTCTCAGCCTTAGAACTGTAAACTAGCAACTTATTAAATTCCCCTTTTTAAAAGCCATTCTGTTTCTGGTATATTGCATTCTGGCAGCTAGCAAACTAGAACATCCTCTAAAAACCACTAATTTGGTACAACTAATTTATAATATGAAATAGATAATCTGAATATCAATATAACTCAAGAATATTGAATTCATACTTTTAAAACTCCAGAAAAAGAAGTTTCCAGGTCCTCATGATCTTAGCAAACAATTCTACCAAGCATTTAAAGAAGAATTAAGATCAATTCAATACAATCTCTTCCAGAAATGAGAATAGGAGGGAACAATCCTCAGTTAATTTTATGAAGCTTGTATTACCCTGCTACCAAACCAGACAAAGACAGTATAAAGAAAGAAAACTAGGCCAATATCCCTCATGAATATAGACATGAAAATATCTTAAACAAAAATATTAAAAAATATAATGCAGCAATATCTAAAAAGAGTTTGAAACCATATCCAAGTAGGGTTTATTCTAGCTATATAAGGATTGGTTCAATATTCACAAACTAATAATTTAATGCACCATATTAATAGTTTAATAAAGAAAATGGCATTGCATATCACAGAACACAGAAAATGCATTTGACAGAATCCAACATCTATACATGATAAAGACTCTCAGAAAAATAAGAAGCAGTGATAACTTCCTCAACCTGATGAAGAAATCTACCAAAAAAAAAAAAGCTAACATTATACTTAATGAAGAACTGCATGCTTTCACCTAGAACTGGGAACAAGTTAAGGATGTCTGCTCTCACTACTCTTATTCAACATAATGCTAGACGTTCTAGCAGGGCAATAAAGCGAGAAAAGGAGAAAACAGCATTCAATAAAAAGGAAAGAAGGAAGGAAGGCTGGAAGGAGGGGAGGGAGGGCGGGTGGGTGAGAGATAGGCAGAAGTGAGGGAAGGGGAAGAGAGGAGAAAGGAGGAAAAAAGGAAAGAAAGTTGACCCTATTTGAAGATGACATGTTTGTTCATGTAGAAAATCTCAAGGAATCTACCAAAAACCTTCCTAGAACTAATAAGTGAGTTCAGCAAGATCACAGGATACAAGATAAACACAGAAAATCATTTGAATGTCTATATCTAATAGCAGTAAAAATGTGTACAGTGACATTTAAAATACAATACCATTTACTTAGGTGCAAACCTAAAAAATCACTGAAAAATATATGCTGAAACCCACCAAAAATGATGAAAGAAATCAAAGAAGATCTAAATTAATGGACAGCATACTATATTCACATATTGGAAGGATTAATGTAATAAAGGCTGTATTTAAGTTGTTCCCAAATACTGCAAATATAGGTTTAATACAATTCCTATTACATTATATAAAATTTATATGGAAAGTCAAAGGAATTAGACTAGTTAATAGAATTTTGAAAAAGAACAGAAGAGGGGAATCAGTCCATCCTATTTTAAGACACTATACAAGTCCTACTACACATCTACAGCAATTAAAACTGTGATATTGGCAAGGGGTTAGACACAGAGATCAACGGAACGGAATAGAGAGCCCAGAAATAGACCCCATAACTTCGCCCAACTGACGTTGGCAAAGGCGTGAGAACCGCTCCATGGGGAAAGAGCCTCCCCAACCATCCATAGGCAAAAACAGAAATAACAGAAAGGTCCGCCTAAGTCTCACATCTCACGTCTTACCCAAAAGTTCATTCAAAATAAATCATGGACTCATATGTAAGATGTAATGCGATAACAATTTTATAGAAGAAAGTAGAAGACTCTTCAGTATCTAGGGCTAGGCAAAGTCTTTTTGAATTTGATACCAAAAGCACAATTCATAAAAAGGAACAATTATGAATCTGACTTCATTAGAAGGTAAACTATTGCTTTGTGAAAGACCCTGTTAGTAGGATGAAGACAAGCTACAGAGTGGAATAAAATGTTTGTAAACTAGCCATCCAACAAAAGACTAGTATCTAGAATATATAAAGAACTTTCAGAACTCAACAGTGAAAGAGCAATCTAATTACAAAATAGGAAAATTATGTGACGTGACTTCAGGCAAAAAAGGATAAACAGATGGCAAATAAGTCCATGAAAAGCCTTGCAGTATCATCAGCCTTTAGGGCAGTGCAAACTAAAACCACAATGCGACATGACTACACACCTGCAGAATAGCTAAAATAAAATCAGCGACACCACCAAATGCTGGCAAGGATGTGCAGAAAATGGATCTCTCACACATTGCTCGCAGGAACGTAAAATGGCATAGGCACTCTTGGAAAACATTTTGCCAGTTTCTTAAGAAACTACACATGAAATTCCTGGCATTTATCCCAGCGAGACGAAAACTAAGGTTCACACAAAAACTTTCACACGAATGTCGGTAGCAGCTTCAATTGTAATTGTCCCAAAGTGGGAACAGCCCAAGTGCCTGTCGGTGGCGGACGTTCAATAAACAGTGGTACATCCATACCATGGAATTCAATGTAGCAATTAAATGGATGGACTACTGATACATGCAACAACCTGACCGACCCTCCAGAGAATTATGCTGAGCAAAAAAATCAATGATAATCCTCAAAGGTTACATATTGTGGTTTTGCAAAATGTTACCTCTGGGGGAAAGGTGCACAGGGCACCTCTAGATTATTCCTTACAACTGCATTTGAACCTACAATTACCTCCACATGAAAAATTTATTCAGGGTAGTTCAGTGGTAGATCACTCGCCTGCCATGCAGAAGACCCAGGTTCAATTTCTGGCCTGTGCATGTCCCAGAAAACAAGGAAACAAAAATGCAACAAATGGTGCTGCAATAGTAGGATACTCACATGGAAAATTAATGAAATGTGACCCTGCCATTCAGCATACAAAAAAAAGAAGTTCAATTAAAAAAATAAGTTTTAGGGGTTGTTTATTTTGGTACCCCCGCACCCCAATATTGCCTGGCAGGCTTCTAGATTTCCAATTTACTTTGTGTCCTGTGGGACTAGCCTAAGGGTACAGTTTTTATAGATGGTGCATATCACTGCCACAGAGATCATTTACAGGTCTGAATTTATCTGCTTTTCCAGGTCACCCCAGCCTTGTCCATAGATCCTCTGGCTACATTGTAACAAGTAAACAAAGGTTTACAGGGATGGAGGCAAGTAAATGTTTGGTCCAGTGTGGAGCTGGCCGTTGCCAGTTATTCATCAGCATTCATCTCAAAAAAATAAACAATTCACTGTGATGGGATCAACTAATCTCTATTATTGGTCAAAAAAATTGTTTTAAATTAATAGACAATGAATTTGAACATCATGTTATTTGCAGTATTGGAAATGAATACATATGACGAAAAGAATCCTGCTTTGTCGCCCTCCAGTTAAAGCCTCAGAAGCAAGAAACCTCAGAATTTAGAAAATCAGAGAATTAACTCACTTTAAAGAATTCTGTAAATTTTAATGTTCAGGTCAAAATGAGTTTATTTTTTATAAAAGCGGAAGTTGTGAAATTATATTGGATAAACAATATCTATTGGATAAGGGTAGTGTGCTTAAGTAGAATTTTAACTATTATTCACGTTACATTTATATGTGTGCATCCTCTTCAGAATTTAATTGCTTCACAGTTTTTATTTCTAGCTTCACATATTCTGAACCTAACATAATAATTCTCCGATTTTAGCATTAGAGCACACAGATCCGCTCTCTTGTGCCCCATTTGTTTCCACCTCAGGCCATTAGTTCCTCAAGTTGCACAAACACGGAATAATCATGACACACTCTGGCATTTTTAGATTCTGCTCTAATGGCAAAAACAAAACAGAAAATCTTTTCTTTAGCTGTTGCCTCTTGGGGTGAGCCGGCCCTGCTCGGGGGGGCGCCTTGGTCAGTGGAGCGGGGTGGAGGCCACTGAGATGACCTGCCCCCCAGAATGGCTGGATGGACCTGCGAGAACTAAGACGGTCAGGCCACTTCCAAGGATGAGAGCAGGCATCAGAGTGAGAAAAGCAAGGTTTTCTGCAATAGATGCAAAAATATCATGTGAAGGGGGCTTGAGTTCACGCGGCCAGGTGGGAAAACAACCAACGTGATATTTTCAACATATGGCCAGGGCGTGTGTGCGGTTGTCTTTCAAAGTGGATTCTGCGCTGACTGTTCTTTGCATGGCCAGCAGGAAGTCGAGCACGCGCGTCCCCTTCTGCTCAGGTTCGCGCACCCACCCCTTCTGGTGGGATTGTACCCTTGCCCCAGACAGTTCTTGAGGCAACTCCCGCTGCCTCTGTGTCTTTGGCGGGCTCCCACCTGTGTGGTAACAGGTGAGCTGCACCTGGGCTCATAAGCAAGCGGACTTAGGGTCACTCAAGAAAGATTCAAATCCTACGGCAAATGAGCCGAAGCCCTGAGCCAGCCTCGGCAGCTGGGACCCCGGCCCCTGAGGAGCTGAGCTCGTGGGGGCCGACCAACGGTGGGGCCCAGCCTCGGCTTCCCTCCCCCCGTTAGGCGGACGGAACGGCCTGGGCCGGCTCCAGCTGAGGGGCTGGGGGGAGAGCTCACCGGGCCTGCCAGTCCGTGGAGCAGATGTTAGAACAGGAAACGCCTGGAGAAGGATCTGGGAGAAATGAAGGCTTGCATCGGGCCAAGTTGAAAAACATGCAACAGAAAAAGAAACCTGTGGGAAATGCGAAATTCAGTAGTTCTCTCCTTAAGAGATTTGTTCATAATTTAATGTCTCGTATATGTGAAATGTTCCAGAATTCAAGCCTGCTAATACCACGTTTTTACCAAGAGCTTAAGGACCAGTCCTGCACTGGATTGAGGGAGACAAGCAAAGTTTAAAACAGAGTTCCCGCAAGGGATGGATCTTTGTGGATTAGACAAAGGTTATGCGAAACAATTCATGGGGAAAAACACTAAATTATGAAAATAAATGTGAAGCTGTGATGAGGGACTGACGCGTGGACCCCGTGCCTGGGCTAGTGGGTTCGTCTCCAACGCCCGAGGTCTGGGGCGTCGGGCTGGGCTGGACCCTAAGGCCCAGAATCTCAGGACGAGGAAGGTGAGGATCTGCGGTGTCCACACAGACAACAGGGGTGGGAGAGGGGGTCCCTGGGGAAGGCCGGGTCCGTGCGAGCAGAAGCACCGAGACCCACTTCGTGAAAGAGCAGACAGGGTCTAAGGCTGTGGCCGGACCACAGGGCCTGCGTTAGATACGCGGCAGAGAACATAATGATGGGTGGATGAGTAAGGCTGAGGGCAGGAAACAGAAAATAGGAGCCCATCTGCGTATTTCAAGGAGGACAGTGCTGGCACAACGGCCTGCAGGGGTCCATGCTACTGACCGAATTCTAAGACACTATAACTCCACTGGACTTCAGGACTCACAAAAGCAGGGAGCAGAATTATGCATAACCGTCACTACTCAAGAAGGCAGCTATTTTTAAACTTTAGGGGATTTATTTTCATTTTATTCATGAAATGCACACCTCAAAATGGGAAGTATCTCAAAGAAGAAGATTCTCCTGAAAATCATCCCAAACATTGGCTTCACCAGGCCACTGCATATCCGTTTGAAATTAGAACCGAGCTCTTCTTCTTACTTAATTTTTAGAGAGAATCTGAAACTCAGATTGTTCTAAGAATTCGACGTGATTCAAAGCACCAAGACGGAACAATTATTAACTCATCCCACATGATGCTAATCTAGGGCAAAACCAGGCGAGCTGAGCACTGAGCTGGCCGGACTCAAATGCTTTGGTGGCTGAGCCCACGAGACTCAGGGCTGAACAAGGGGCTCCGCATGCCCCATCGCTGCCTGCTGGGGCTGCATTTCTGCCCCTGTCGCATGCAGAGATGTTTATTCACGTGCTTAATATGTTTTTTTTCCATACATGGGCAGGCAGCAGGATTCGAACCCGGGTCTCTGGCGCGGCAGGCTGGAATTCTGCCACCATCCACTGCCCGATAGGTTTTTATCGAATTGCTCTAATAGCTTTTAGTCTTGGTTTTCCTGCTGTCCTTCAAGCAGTTTTGGTGGTAGTGTCTAGACTGACAGGTCAGGCGTCCTGTCCACACCTTCCCAGGGTGGATGTGAGTGTCCCCGTGTCCCTCCCCCCTGCCCAAGCCGCACTGTCGAGGCAGATGGACGTCTGACCGGCTTCGGGCTCATTGCACCCGATGTCCCTGCCTGCTGGCGCTTCCGTGAGGCCCGCGCGCCCCCTACCCCATGACGCTCCCGGAGCCCCTCATTCAGGCCAGAGACAGTAGGGTCAGTGGCTTCAGCACACCCAGGATGGTCCTAGGTGCAGCCCAGCCTATACCAGCCCAGCAGCCACACATTCCGGCAGCTTCGTAGTAAGTGTTGGGGCAGGAGCCACTTCCCCTGGGGCTCAGACACGATGGCTCCAGCTCCCAGGCTGGCCTGCCCATGCTGACACCACCTCTGGCCGCCCCCGCTGGGCGTGCTGTGGCCTCACCCATCAGGGCCTGTTCCCAGAAGGATCTGGAAACACACACTGATGGAAACAGGGCAGAGGCACTTGACAGAGTCTTTAGGGCTAGAGTGCTCCTGACCCTGACAGGCCCAATGCTTTAAAAAGCCTTCCAGGACTTCCAGGCCAAGATGGCGGCTTAACAACGTGCATGTTTTAGTTCGTCCTCCAGAACAACTACTAAATAACCAGAAACAATACAGAACAGCTCCTGGGGCTACGTCAGACCTGATACACAGCGTACCCCAGTCTGGACCAGCTGGACCAGCTGCGAGCACCCCCCAGAACCGTGAGTTCCCCAAGCTGCGGTGGCCAGCGCCCCTCCCCCACAGGCTGCTTCCCAGAGGGGAAAGGAAAGAGAATTTACCAGCAGCAGGGGCTGAGCCCAACCAAACGCCAACTGTGGAATTAATTCACAAATTCTGACTACTAAAAATAGGCCCCCAGCTCAGGTGAACCTGGTCAAAGTGGAGGTCGCTCATTTTTGCCCCAGCACCAAGGGGGCAGGGCTGATGGAAAAAGAAAAAAAAAAAAAAAGAGAAAGAAACAGAGGTTTTTGTGGCTGTGTTTCTACAAAGGCTTGACTGCCTTTGGATACAGCAGCAGGACTTCTCAGGCTGCAACTGCCCCAGGCATAGGCAGAAACAAACTTGTTTGAGGGCTTGTCTGGAGTCTGTGCCTTCTCCAGGGGAGGGGTGAAGCCCAACTCAGGGGGAATCCCTCCCTCAAGGAATTCAGACACCAGGGCTTGGTAATTCAAAGACAGTAAAACCAGCCTACAGCCTCTCCTCTGTCTCCACCATGCCCCAGCAGGGAGAGTCTGCCAAAGTTAAAGGTACCGCATCATCTTATGCTGGTGGGACCTGCAGGCAGACAAGTGCCACATACTGGGCAGGATAAGGAAAACAGAGCCCAGAGACTTCACAGGAAAGTCTTTCAATCTGCTGGGTCTCACCCTCAGGGAAAACTGATGCAGGTGACTCTTTTCTCCTGATAGGAGGACAGTTTGGTCTGGGAAAATCCAGCTGGGGTCTATAATACCTAAGCAGACCCTCCTAAGTGTGGGGAGAAAAAGGCACCATACAAGCAGGGCAAGAAACAAGAAAACAAGAACCGAAAAATTCTCCTGTGTTAAACAAAACTTAAGCTAGAGGTCCAGATAAAGCTGAACTGAATGTCAAAGAACAGATAGACAACAAATTCATCAAGCAAGAAAACCCTAGGTAAAAAAAGTGAAAGCAATCTCCAGAATAAACTAATTAAGGTAATTAAATGCCTAGATGCCAGCAAAAAATAACAAATCACACTAGGAAAATTGAAGATATGGCCCAGTCAAAGGAACAAACCAAAAATTCAAATGAGATACAGGAGCTGAAACAATTAATTCAGAATGTACGAACAGACATGGAAAACCTCACCCAAAAACAAATCAATGAATTGAGGGAGGATATGAAGAAGGCAAGGAATGAACAAAAAGAAGAAACTGAAAGTCTGAAAAAACAAATCACAGAACTTATGGGAATGAAAGGCATGGTAGAAGAGATAAAAAAAAAAAACAACCATGGAAACCTACAATGGTAGATTTCAAGAGACAGAACATAGGATTAGTGAATTGGAGGACGGAACATCTGAAATCCGGCAAGAAAAAGGAAATATAGGCGAAAAAATGGAAAAATAAGAGCAGGGACTCAG